>ML279827.1:0-19101 GCA_005239495.1 Nicotiana undulata | reverse complement strand
TCACGTTACCACGGCCGATCTTATTGAGCTTGAGATGGTAGATTTTGATATTATTATGGGAATAGACTGGCTTTATTTGTGCTTTTCTAAGCTCGACTGCCGAACGAGAATCATGAGACTCGAGTTTCCTAATGAGCCGGTTATTGAGTGGAAGGGGAATGGTGTGGTGCCGAAAGGTAGGTTTATCTCCTACCTTAAGGCCTCGAAGATGATTAAGAAGGGGTGTATCTATCATTTGGTCCGGGTCGCGGACACTGCTTCAGAAGTGTCGGCCCCCGAGTCCATGCCAGTTGTGAATGAGTTTCTTGAAGTATTTTCGGACGAGCTTCCAGGGATTCCGCCAGANATTGATGTACTACCAGATACGCAGCCAATATCTATTCCACCATACAGAATGGCGCCAGCAGAGTTAAGGGATTTAAAGGAGCAGTTGAAGGATTTATTAGATAAGGGGTTCATTCGGCCGAGTGTGTCGTCGTGGGGTTCTCCGGTTCTTTTTGTTAGAAAGAAGGATGGGTCGCTTCGGATGTGTATTGATTATCGGCAGCTCAACAAAGTCACTATCAAAAACAAGTATCCATTGCCTCGAATAGATGATTTGTTTGATCAATTGCAAGGTGCGAGGTTCTTCTCCAAAATTGATTTACGGTCTGGGTATCATCAGTTGAAGATCAGGGAGCAGGATATTCCTAAGACCGCCTTCAGGACTCGTTATGGTCATTTTGAATTTTTGGTAATGTCCTTTGGGCTGACCAATGCTCCAGCGGCTTTTATGGATCTTATGAATCAGATTTTCAAGCCATTTCTAGACTCCTTCGTGATTATTTTTATTGATGAAATCCTTGTCTACTCGCGGAGTAGGGAAGATCATGCTAATCACCTCAGAGCAGTCCTGCAGGCTCTTCATCATCATCACCTGTATGCTAAAGTTTCGAAATGTGAGTTTTAGCTAGAATCAGTCGCGTTTTTGGGTCATGTTGTTTCCAGAGAAGGGATTCAGGTTGATCCTCAGAAGATCGTGGCAGTGAAATATTGGCCTAGACCAATGACCCCGATGGAGGTTCGCAGTTTCTTGGGTCTAGCTGGGTATTATCGGAGGTTTATGGAGGGATTCTCTACCCTCGCCTCCCCATTGACTAAATTGACACAGAAAGAAGTGAAGTTCCAGTGGTCCAACGCTTGTGAGAAAAGTTTTCAGGAATTGAAGTCGAGATTGACTTCGGCACTGGTATTGACCTTGCCAGAAGGTATAGAGGGATTTGTGGTTTATTGCGATGCTTCAAGGGTTGGTTTGGGGTGTGTGTTGATGCAACATGGGAAGGTCATAGCGTATGCTTCAAGGCAACTCAAGAATCACGAGAAGAATTATCCGACGCATGATTTGGAGCTCGCGGCTGTGGTGTTTGCATTAAAAATTTGGCGGCATTATCTTTATGGAGTCCACGTGGATGTGTTATCAGACCACAAGAGTCTTCAGTATTTATTCAAGCAGAAGGAATTGAATCTAAGGCAGCAGAGGTGGTTAGAATTGCTTAAGTATTATGATATGAACATCTTGTACCATCCAGGAAAGGCGAATGTGGTGGCCGACGCTCTCAGTCGGAAGTCTATGGGTAGTTTGGCTCATTTGGAAGCGGATCAGAGGCCCTTGGCTCGGGAGGTTTATCAATTGGCCAGTTTGGAGGTTTGTCTTTCGACCTCAGGCGAAGGGGAGGTTATGGCGCATAATGGGGCAGAATCGTCATTGGTAGCAGAAGTAAAAGAAAAGCAGTTTAGTGATCCAGCATTGGCACAGTTGAAGGAGGCAGTTCTAAATGACAAGATTTCGGCACTTTCACTCGGCAGCAATGATGGAGTGTTGCGATGTCAAGGTAGGCTATGTGTTCCAGATGTAGATAATCTTTGGGAGAGGGTAATGGCGGAGGCTCATAGCTCCCGGTATTTTGTGCACCCAGGTTCTATGAAAATGTATCATGATCCCCGGGAAATTTATTGGTGGAGCTGTATGAAGAGGGATGTGGCGGACCTTGTATCCAAATGTTCAAATTGTCAACAGGTGAAGGCCGAGCATCAGAGGCCCGGTGGGTTAATCCAACTTATGGAAATACCAATGTGGAAGTGGGAAATGATTAATATGGTTTCGTGGTAGGGTTACCTCGCACTCAGCGCAAGTTCGACTCGATTTGGGCGATAGTGGATCGACTTACGAAATCATCTGACTTTTTGCCAGTCAAGTCACCGATACAGCGGAACAGTATGCTCAATTGTACATCAAGGATATAGTTAGACTTCATGGAACTCTAGTTTCTATTATCTCAGATCGAGGGGCCCAGTTTACAGCTAATTTTTTGCAGACATTTCAGCAAGGTTTGGGTACTCAGGTAAATCTCAGCACGACTTTCCATCCAAAGACTAACGGTCAGGCATAGCGGACTATTCAGACGCTCGAAGATATGCTACGGGCTTGTGTTTTAGACTTCAAGGGTAATTGAGATAATCATTTGCCGCTTGTCGAGTTTGCTTATAATAACAGCTTCCATGCTAGTATCCAAATGGCCCCGTTTAAGGCATTGTACCGAAGGAGGTGTAGATCTCCGATCGGATGGTTTGAGGTTGGTGAAGCAGAATTGTTAGGACCAGATCTTGTGCACCAAGCTATGGAGAAAGTTAGAGTCATTCAGGAAAGGATGAAAACTGCTCAGAGTCGCCAGAAATCTTACGCCGATGTTCGCCGGAGAGAATTAGAATTCCAAGTAGATGATTGGGTGTTCTTAAAGGTGTCTCCCATGAAGGGAGTGATGCGGTTTGGGAAGAAAGGGAAGTTGAGCCCTAGGTACGTCGGGTCGTATCGGATTACTCAAAGGATAGGGCAAGTAGCTTATAGGTTGGAATTTCCCCCTGAGTTGTCATTAATACACCCGGTGTTCCACGTGTCCATGTTGAAAAAGGTAATTAGATATACATCCACCATCGTGCCAGTCGAAACCATTGAGGTAAATGAAGAACTATCATATGAAGAGGTTCTGATTGCTATTCTTGATAGGCAAGTCCGTAAATTGAGAAATAATGAGATTGTTTCGGTGAAAGTGTTGTGGCGAAGTCAACAAGTCGAGGAAGCCACGTAGGAAACAAAGAAATAAATGAAAGAAAAATACCCCCATCTGTTTGAGCAAGTGCAGTAGTGATCGTGCGAATTATGGTCCCAAGGCAATTTGATGTTGTACTCAGATTCGTGCAAAGGCACCCCATTTTTCTTTCTTCTCCTAATTGCCTTATTGTTGTAACTTTCCAATGCGTGTTAAAACTGTATACAATGTTGTTAAATGGGTGGTGTGCCACCTTTAAAGCAAATAAAAGTTTCGTGAAACAAATTTGCTAAGTAAGTGATTAATAGTAGTGTAGATTGGTAATGGTTAAAAGTATTGTCTATGATCTATTGTGTGACTGAAAGGTTTTGCATCTATTGTGTGAGCATCTACATATCCGTTGCATCAATTGGTTTAGGTGAAAGGTTGAGCATAATATCAATTCCATAAGATTGGAACAAGTCCAGAAGTTCAAACGTTTCTTCCCAGTTCTCTTTTCCTTCTAGTTAATATTTTCTTCTTGTTTATTAATTCTCAACTAGATTAACTTGATATTAGTTCATATTGAGTTTAATTCTAGTTTCTTTGTGTGATTAATTTTGTTTCGTTCCAATTGTTTCGTGCTTTTATCTTTTATTATCGTTGTGAATTGTTTGGCTCATGTCCGTTTTCTTTTAATTGTCCGTCCTTGTGAATACACAACCTCCACTCCACCGCGAAGACGGTTGGAACTTGTTGTGACACCTTAGGACATAAGTTTGCTAGCAATTTTGACATTCACTACTTGAGCGGAAAAAGGCAAGAACGAATGGGATTTGAGCACGCGAAAGCCAATTGGTGCAAGGTGGGATACACGAGGGTTGATCAACATCAAGGGAGTTAGTAAGGACTTTTACTACTAACTTGTATGCTCGTTTTGTAGGTATCATAGAGTACATACAAACTTCTAGTTTTAATTATGATCCAAGGTGTGATACTCCGATGCATGAAGTTGTCTCTATTCTTTATGATAGAAGTGAGAAGGTTACCAATATTACCATATGGCAACATGAAGCGAATGCACGGTTGAATTCCATGATGGAGGAATCCCACTTGAGGCAGCAAGGAAGGGAGCATGGTATGATTCTTACTAATTCTTCTACTACACCCTCTTATTCACAAGTACGCCAAATGCTTCAAAGAGGAAAACCACAACATAACCAACATATCCAAATACCACAAAACCTACCAAAACGACCACAATTACCAAAGGGGCCATATTTTCCTCCACCAAACTACCGACCACCTACCTACTACCAATACCAACTACAACCCCCAATCACACGTCAACCACCACAAGTACCTCAACTACAACCTTATCAAACCTCAACACTACTTAGACCACAAGTAAATTGTCAAGAGCCTCGGAGGATGAACAACCCACTTTTTCAACATGATCATGAGACAACCTTGAATGAGTTGGACAATATCAAACAAGTTTTCAATGACGAATATAGGGGGTGCAGTAAACCAAAGTAAAAGAGGCCAAATGAGTTTGAGAACATCCTTGAAAAATGCAAAGAGACAACGTAAGTGTTACACTTTGCAGTATTACGACGATGTTACACCTCGTAGTATTGTGCGTTGGATTTGTCGTAAGATAATTGACATCAATTCATGGACAAGATTATTTTGAGGTTATAAGTATTATATTATTTCAAACAATGATAAATAAATTCTTGAAGGTAAGAGGGTAAGTGAATTAAACAAAATGAGTTTCGTCGAAGTTCGACATTTTGAGATAAAATAGGGTCCAAGCTATATATAAGGACCCGTAATCTTTTTCCTAAAAACAGGGATTCTGTGATGCCGAGCTAGGCGTAGAGGTCAATAATAGAAAAATTATTGGATTGAACATTCCGTCTAAAAGATAAGAAAAATATTTTTTTTGCACAAAAAAGGCATTTTTGCGGTCCACTATGCCGCCGCATAATCACTCTGCGGACCGCAGAATGGCCGCAAAGTGAGGCAGCCTTTTGGCCAATTTTGATGCCATTTTTGCAGCCCAGTATGCGATCGCAAAACCATTTTGCGGGCCGCACATTGATCACATATTCACCCTTGAGATTGTATGTGAGAGTTCTGCGGCGCGTTATGCGACCACAGAATAGGTATGCGGACCGCAGAATGGTCGAAGACCGAAGCAGTAAAATGCCGGGGGTTGGGGACAACTATACGACCCATTTCACACCGCAGAAGCATTATGCATTCATATATGCGACTGCAGATCCGTGTCGGGGCTCCTATTTTATCATTTTTGAACCCGACCTTATCTCGTTAAAACACCCATTTATGACCATTTTGAGCATATTTTATGATATTAAAAGAGTGAGAGGGAGAGAGAGTCCTATAGGGAGGGCCTAATCTTCACCAAATTGTTCTTTAACTATCACTTAAATCCTTGAAGATATTAAAGTGAGGCATCTAAATCATCATATGTGATGACCCAAAAGGTCATCCTAAGTAATTCCAGCTAAATTTGTGTTCCAAGGCCCCGAAAGCCTCCGTTAATATCACCTCGATATGCGTGCGCATCCCAGGCAGGTAGCCGGGAAGCTTCCATGTGAAAATTCGATAAAAATGGGATTTTTGAACTGAATAATTGAATAAAGTTGACGTTGGTCAATGTTTTTGGTAAACGGACACGGACCTGTGATGTGACGGTCCCGGAGGCTCCGCATGAAAATATGGGACTTGGGCGTATGCCTGGAATCGAATTCCGAGGTCCCAAGCCCGAGAAATGAATTTTTAAAGAAAATTATTTTCTGGAAATAATAAAGGATTTTGAAAATGAGTAATTATGTGAAAGCCGTGTTACCGGGCCCGTATTACGGTTCCGGAGTCCGGAACAGGTTTATTATATGTTATTTGTCCTATCTGTGAAATTTGGTGTAAAACAGACTTGATTTGACGGGTTTCGGATCAAAATGAGAGATTTGGAGTTAGTAAAGTTTTGAGGATGTTCATAAAACTTGAAATTTGGTTAGGAATGTGATTTTCTGCTACCGAGGTCCAAATGCAATTCCGAGGCCGTGAATAGTTCCGCTACGTTATTTATGTCTTGTCTGCAAAATTTGAAGTCATTCCGAGTTGTTTGGGTCGGTTCGGCGCATCGTTATAGAATTCTAGAATTTCAAAGTTCTTAAGTTTTGAATTCAGAGGTTTTGGAGGGTGATTTTGAGTTTTAGCATTGTGTTGAGTGTTCCGCGGGCTCGAGCAAGTCCGTTTAATGATTTGGGACTTGTTGGTATATTTGGACGGGGGATCGGGTGGGCCTAGGTGCCTCCCGGACCCCGCACGAGGCCAAAAACCAGCAAAAATCACTGTTGGTGCACAGCAGCTTGTGTGACCTCAGGTGCGGTTGCCCAGCCGCAGGTGCGGGACCGCACCCGCGGTCCAGGCCTTTGCAGGTGCGACCTCTTCCGCAGGGGCGATCCAAACTCCGCAGGAGCAGGACCGCTGGTGCAGCTCCCAACTCCGCAGGTGCGAGCCCAGGGTCCCAGGCCCTTTTCCGCAGGGGCGATCCAAACTCCGCAGGAGCAGGACCGCTGGTGCAGCTCCCAACTCCGCAGGTGCGAGCCCAGGGTCCCAGGCCCTTTTCCGCAGGGGCGATCAATTTCTCGCAGGCGCGAGACCACACTTGCGGTTCTAAGGTCGCAGGTGCGGAAACCCCTGTTGGCAGCCCCTCTTAAATGTCCAAAATTTCGGGTTTTCTTCATTTTATCCACCATCAACCTCCATTAGAGAGCATCCAAGTTTGGGCAGCACCTCCCACGACCACCCACTGTAAGAGGTAAGTTAAACCCCATAAACTTCTAGTTTTAACATTAATTCCTAGTTAAATTCACTACTAAATCATCTAAAAATCATAGAATTAGGTAGTAATTTTAGGGTTCTTGAGGATTTTTTGACTTTCCATGTTAGGCCATGAATTCTTGTATAAATCAAGTAAGAGTCGTACAAGTTCTCAATCAATTTCCATCTTATTAGGTTGATAATCTTTAGTGCCATGTGCCTTAATCCACAATGCCACCTTGTTCATACACGGAGTCTGATCTCGAATCGATTGGCTAGGTCATCTTATTTGAGACATCAACCATATCCACAATATCAATCATTATTTTCAGCATAATTACCACCATGTGTGCGGCATGGCATCCGATCACGGCTCGATCGGCTTGGCCATCTCATTGAGACATCATCCTTTCACTCAATCATCATACTTCACATCTCTTTCTCATCTTTCGATACATTGGAACGAGTGGCCTCATTTACTAAGTCATTCTTGGCACTTGGACATGTTTTATAATTTAAGTTTCCCTTTTTACACATTCAATACATTGTCATCAGCAACAAAAAAGCCTATCCTGTAAGGCATTTGTACACATAAGGAAAGACTTGGAAGATCCTAACAAATAGAGGTCTTTCATACAAATTGGCATAAAAATCTTTATTCTGTTTTTGACATGATGTCTTAGCCTTTATTAACATATAATCCACATTTTTTGCACATATCCTCGAAGGGAAAGATGACATGAAAAGCATTTAGTACTGTCACGACCCGAATTCCCACCGTCGGGACCGTGATGGAGCCTAACGTTGTACTTGCTAGGCAAACCAACATTAAAGGGTTACGACATTAAAACAATTGAAAACATATAAGAAATTCTACTACCATTCACATGTGATATCAAAAGAACAAGCTAAATGGTATAACGATACTATGAAAATAATACTAATGTCTATGTACCCAGGGTTTGGAGTCACAATTCACGAACTACTAAGAATTTACTGCACGTATTTAGCTGAAAGAAAATGTATAATTGTTTATGAACTAAATAAAACAACAAATGAATAATAAGGAAGAGACTCCAGGAATCTGCGGACGTCGGCAGATCTACCTCGTGTCTCTTACGCAAGTGCCAGCTACTACTCAAAATTAGCTTCGGACCTAAACCTGGATCAGCACAAAGGTGCAGAGTGCGGTATAAGTACAACCGACCCCATGTGCTGGTAAGTGTCGAGCCTAACCTCGGCAAAGTAGTGACGAGGCTAGGACAGGACACCATATAAAACCTAGACAGTATAATCATGCCATTTGAAATAACAGCAAGTAAAGAAATAAGACAGCAAATAATGGGAAGGGAACATGCAGTGGGGTATTTCAACATGAAGAGTGAGAAAAATGAGAAGACAGAAATAGACAGTGATCAAAAAACAAATTAAGCAAATAAAATAGAAAGGAAATATGCACGACATCACCCTTCATGCTTTTACTCTCAACCTCGCCAAATAATATATAAGAATGCACGGCATCCCCCTTCGTGATTTTACTCTCATCCTCAGCAGATAATAAATAAGAATGCACGACATCAGCATTCGTGCTTTTACTCTCAACCTCAAAATAAATTATGCACGGCATCACCCTTCGTGCTTTACACTCTTCCTCACAATATAAATAAATCATGCGCGGCATCATCCTTCATGCTTTACACTATTCCTCACCATTCACAGAATCAATAACAACTGATGAAGAGAAGTTTCACAAAGAAATCAATATTGAATCAATAATTACCTTCACAATTTAACATCACAACCTCGAATAAAAATTCATAGTACTATCCATCTCAGTGGAAACAGATACAATTCTCCCAACATTTCAATAAAAATTATAAGCATAGGTAATAGGCTTTAAGACTACAAGAATAGAGAGAATGGACTTTCACTCGCATGTTATGACTCGACCATAACGTATAGGTGCTCATAACCTCTCCTATGCATTGTATTCAACAACAAAACACGTAGCAAATAATCATACAATACCTATTCCCTCAAGCTAAGGTTAGACACAACACTTACCTCAATTTTGCAGGCCGCTCACTGCTCAAGTACAGCTTTTCCTTTAGAATTCACCTCCAACCCACTCGTATCTAATCATAATTAGTTTAATATCATTCATTATTTCTAAAGGAATCAACTTTAATGCATAGTTATAGTTTTCCTAAGTTTTCCCAACGAAAGATAAATATCGACCCCAGGCTCGCTTGGTCCAAACTCGAGATTTGGACCAAAATCCGTTTACCCATTCTCCCCCGAGCCTGAATATACAATTGATATTGGAATTCGACCTCAATTCGAGGTCTAAATCCCCAAATTTTGAAATTCCTAAGTTTTACCCGAAAATCCCTAATTCCATCATGAAAATCCTAGATTCTAGGTTGAAATCTTGTAAAAAGATGTAAAGGATTGAAAGAAATTAGTTAGGAATCACTTACCTATGATTTGGGGAAGATTTGGTGTTTGGAAAATCGCCTCATGAGGTTTAGGGTTCGAAAAAGTGAAGAATAAATGAAAACTCTCGTCTAAGTCAAAAGTTATCAGTTGCAGATGTCACATTTGCGACCTGAATGTGAAGCTCGCAAATGCAAACCCTTCGCATTTCTGTTGTCTTCGCAAATGCGAAGAATATGTTGCATTTGCGACAACTGTCGCTCGTAATTTCGTCCAAAAGTTCGCATTTGCGAACATACCCTTCCCTGACCCCTCTTCGCAATTGCGAAGAAAAACTCGGAATTGCGAGAAGCTGCTGGCCCAGGCTTTCTTCGCAATTGCGATAAAAACTCGCAATTGCCATACATGCCTAATTCTCATTTGTGAAGCCTGGTCTCGCAATTGCGAGATCAGAGGCCTGCTACAGACACCAGACACACCAGTTATTTCTAAGTTCCAAAGATCACTCTATAGCCAATCTGAAACTCACTCGATCCCTCGGGGCTCCAAACCAAACATGCATGAGAGTCTAAAAACATTATACGAGCTTGCTCGTGCAATAAAATCACAAAAATAACACCTAAAACTATGAATTTAACACCAAAACTCATGAATTTCTCGAGAACACCTCAAACTTCTAAACCGGACGTCCGAATCACGTCAAATCAACTCTGATTCATACCAAACTTTACAGACATGACTTATATATTATATTAAACCTGTACCGATCTCCGGAAGCAAAATATGATCCCGATACCAATGAGATCAAACATTAATCAGTTTCTTTAAATCCTTAGAATTTTAGTCTTATAATTTTCATCAAAAATTCATTTCTGGAGCTTGGGACCTCGGAATTTGATTACGGGCATACACCTAAGTCCCATATTTTATTACAGACCGTCGGAACACGGGTCCGATTCCGTTTACTCAATACGTTGACCAAAGTCAACTGAAAATTCTTTTTTTTAAATCTCAAAAATTATTATTTCACCAATTTCTTGATAAGGCTAACGAGTCTTAAATCACAAGATGAACCTTTGGGTCATCAAAATCTACACCTCTAAAACCAACGTTCGTCCTCAAACAGACATAGAAAAGTACCTGAACTGGCAAACAAGTGGGTGTATCTACTCTGCATTTCCGACTCGGACTCCCAAGTAGCTGCCTCAACAGACTGACCTCTCCACTGCACTCAAACTGAAGGGTAACTCTTTGACCTCAAATGACGAACCTGTCGGTCTAGAATGGCCACCGGCTCCTCCTCATAAGTCAAATCCTTGTCCAATTGGACAGAGCTGAAATCTAACACGTGGGACGGGTCACCATGATATTTCCGGAGCATAGACACATGGAATACTGGATGAACTGAGGATAATCCCTGGAGTCAATGCAAGTCTATAAGCTACCTCCCCCATTCTCTCGAGGATCTCAAATGGTCCGATATACCTAGGGCTCAACTTTCCCTTCTTCCCAAATCTCATAACACCCTTCATGGGCGATACCCGAAGTAATACACTCTCTCCCCGGCCATGAATGCTATATCACGAACCTTACGGTTGGCATAACTCTTTTGCCTAGACTGAGCTGTACGAAGTCGATCCTGTATAATCTTGACCTTGTCCAAGGCCTCCTGAACTAAGTCTGTACCCAACAACCGAGCCTATCCCGGCTCAAACCATCCAAGTGGCGACCTGCACCGTCTACCATATAATGCCTCATAGGGAGCCATCTGGATGCTCGACCGGTAGCTGTTGTTGTAGGAAAACTCCGCTAACGGCAAGAACTGATCCCAAGAACATCCAAAGTCAATAACACAGGCACGGAGCATGTCCTCTAAGATCTGAATGGTAAGCTAGGACTTCCCGTCCGTCTGAGGATGGAATGTTGTGTTCAACTCAACCTGCATACCTAACTCACGCTTAACTGCCCTCCAAAAGTGCAAGGTAAATTGTGTACCTCGATCCGAAATGATAGACACAGGCACACCGTGAAGGAGAACGATCTCCCGAATTTATATCTCTGCCAACCTCTCCGAGGTATAAGTACTTGCCACCGGAATGCAGTGTGCTGATTTTGTCAGCTTATCCACAATAACCCAAGCGGCGTCGAACTTCCTCTGGGTTCATGGGAGTCCAACCACAAAGTCCATAGTGATACGCTCCCACTTCCACTCTGGAATCTCCATATCCTGAAGAAAACCACGTTGTTGCACCCCATGTTTTCGTACGTGAAAGTACGCCATAAGTAAATTGATGAAATCTTGGAAATGAGATGTTACATCCCGCATTTTCGTACGTTAAAGTTTCGTCATAAGTTTATCGACGTAAGTTCGGGAATGGGATTATTTTGAGATTATAAGTATAATGCTATTTCAAATAAGTGATAAGTAAATTCATGAAGGTGAGAGGGTAAGCGAATTGAATAAAATGGGTTTCGTCGAAGTTTGATATTTTGGGATAAAATACGGCCTAAACTATAATTGTATTGGTAAAAATAGGCTTCACACGGGTATTAATTCAGATGACATGGAAATCCATGTGGAGCAATGAAAATATGACAACTGGTCGTGACTTTACAAAGAGGTACGAGACAAAGAGGAACGGAATAGCATACCACGAGGCAATTAGATACGGGAACCTCAATCTAATTGAGAAATTGAAGAGACACGGTTAGAATGAATCAAGGCAGAATAAAGGGTTGATTCAAAGATCTTCAATCAATGAGCCAAATGTTACATAATCTTCATGCAACAGTTACGATTAACCATTGTAACGTTACATTAATTCCATTATTAGTCATTAATGCTCAATCATTAAGAAGAGTAGGCATTATATTAAGAAATTCCCTATAAAAGGGAGTAAAATATAACTTGTAAATACACGTTCGAACCATTATTGAAATACACTTACTTTTACGCATTTTTGATGCTTTCTATTTACAAGTCTGATTATACTTATTAGCTTATTTTATTGGTTATCGGAAGCCCGAGTACTTCTTAAAATAGCTTTGGCAGAGAATCTAATTCTTTGGTTAAACAAATTGGTTCCGTTACCGGGAATCTGATAATCTTTGTATTTTCTCAAACATGTTTTTATGAATCGTGTCGAACGCCAATGATAACAACCAACAGACAACAGAAACTCCAGTTCCATCACCTCAGGAATCCCCACGAGGTTCAAGGGATCAATCCCCAGGGAGATCTATAACTCAAAATAATGATCACAATGGAAATGAACAAACAGAAGAACAAGACCCTGTGAAACAAATGGTTGGTGAATATGTGAATGAAGCCCTACAAGCTTTCATGAGGGGGATACCAGCTGTATCACCTACGCCTCCCCCAAAAAACACTGCAACTGTGGAAAATCCACAGTCCGGATTAGCAAACTCAGGAAGTAGAGGCACTCCGAATGAGTCTCTTGAAGCAAGACCAGGTATGTCAATCTTTATTACTAACTCTGCAGAAACAGGTGAAGGAACAAAACGATCAAATCGAACAAATTCCTGGAGTACCACCTATCATCAAAGGCATCGACATTGATAGATATTCTCAGCAACCTTGGAAGGCAATTGCAGCACCATTGCCTATTCACAAGAAATTCAAAATGCCTGATATTCCAAATACGACGGGACAACCGATCCTCGTGATCATGTCACTGTTTTTACTACATGAGTAAAAGTCAATGATTTGACTAAGCAAGAAATTGAATCAGTGTTGGTCAAGAAGTTTGGAGAGACCCTCACCAAAGGAGCGCTAACATGGTATTCTCTTTTACCTGAAAATTCTATTGACTCTTTTGTTGAGCTTGCAGATTCCTTTATAAAAGCACACTCCGGTGCACAAAAGGTCAAAAAAAGAATGAAGACATATTTAAAATAAAGGAAGGAGTGACGGAGTTGCTCCGTGCCTTTGTAGACAGGTTCCAACGAGAAAGAATGTTGCTACCAAGAGTGCCTGACAACTGGGAAGCAATGGCGTTTGCAAGTAATTTAAATGATAGAAGCTCAGAAGCCACGAGAAGACTCAAACAAAGCTTGAGAGATTTCCCAGCCACGACATGGAATGATTCCTATAACAGGTACATCACCAAGTTACGAATAGAAGAATAACTATCGCACAATCGAAAGCGAAAGACAGGACCAGTTCAAGACGCTCTGAACCGGAAAGGAGAAATGGTAAAAATAGGTATGATCCATATATGGGACCTTCGGGATGAGAAATTCATTCCAGATTTGAAAACACGTGGTCAGATTACAGACCGCCAAATAAATATACGAGCTCTTCCTCATCAAGATCCATAGAGGATCGAGACGAACGAAATAGAGGTAATGCAAGAATTGGAGACTACAATTTCAATGTAAGTACTTCTGAATTAATTACAGTATTAAGAAATATGGGTGATAAAGTTCGATGGCCCAAAGAAATGAGATCGAATCCAAGAAGAAGGAACCCAAACTTCTAGTGCGAATTTCATAATAATCATGGACACGGGACGTCAGATTGCAGGATATTGCAAGGTGAGGTTGAACAGTTATTAAAACAAGGCTAACTAACAGAATTGTTTAGTGAAAAAGGTAAACAAGCATATATGAAGAACAGACAAGATCCCCCAAAACCACCATCTCCAAAGAGAATAGTAAATGTGATACACTGAAGAGAAGAGGTGAACGGTGTAATTTGCAAAAGAACAACCAAGTTCAAAATAACCCACGGGAAGCAAACTCGTGAAACTTTGGAAGCAGACAATATATCATTTGACGGCGCAGATTCCAATGGATTATTACTTCCACACAACGACGCACTGGTAATATCTCTACTTATACATGACACTAACGTGAAAAGAGTGTTGATTGATCCAGGTAGCTCGATCAATGTCATTTTGTTGAGAGTTGTGAAAGATAAGTTAATGGGGGACCGCGTAATTCCAAAATCACGTACCTTGTCTGGGTTCGATAACTCTACAGTCATAACAAAAGGAGAAATCGAGCTCAGTACTTATGCAGAAGGAGTTGACAAAGATACAAAATTCCAAGTCATTGATACTGATATGCCTTACAAAATAATCATGGGGAGACCATGGATTCATGATATGGAAGCAGTATCATCTACTTTACATCAGGTAATTAAATTCCCTTCCAAATGGGGAATTCAACAGATTCGAGGCGATCAACAGACCTCAAGAAATATCAATTAAGTAGTACACTCCAATAAAAAAAAGAAAGCGGAAGAATCAAAGGACGAGGAAACAACTCAAATAGACATGGAAGAAAATGACAAAGAGAAGGTGAATCAAATTACCACAAAGGTTGCATCAAAACATACGAACACGGAGTCTAGACTTGATGTTATTCAGGAACCAGAAGAGGACGAGCATATAAAAACAACTACTGAGGAGCTCGAAGTTGTTCCACTGTTCGAGCAGGAGCCTGAGCAAAAAGTTCATATAGGCACAAGGTTAAACCCTACCAAAGAGGTAAGGTAATTGAATATTTAAAAGTTAACGCTGATTGTTTCACTTGGTCCCAATCAGATATGACAGGTATACCCCCAGAAGTGATGACTCATAAACTAAATGAATACCCATCCTTCGTGCCTGTCAAGCAAAAGAAAATAAAGTAGGGACCTTTCAAGAACCAAGTGATCGACGAAGAGGGGGACTTATTGTTACAAAGTCATGCCTTTTGGCCTGAAAAATGTTGGAGCCACGTATCAAAGGCTAGTGACCAAGATGTTCCAGGAACATCTAGGGAAAACAATGGAGGTGTAAATTGATGACATGCTGGTAAAATCAACACAAGCAGAAGATCATTTCCAGCATCTTTCAATTACTTTCGAAATCCTACGCAGGTATAACATGAAATTAAATCCAGAAAAATATGCCTTTGGCGTCGAATCAGGTAAATATTTTGGTTTCCTTGTATCAAATAGAGGTATTGAAGTAAATCCTGCTCAAATTAAAGCTATTAAAGAAATACCTGATATACTTACGAGCAAAAAAGAAGTTCAAAGGTTAACAGATAGGATTGCAGCTTTAGGAAGATTCATCTCCAGGTCTTCGGAGAAGAGTTTTAAATTCTTTTCAGTTCACAAAAAGCAGAATCAGTTCGAATGGACTGAAGAATGCCAACAGGCTCTCAAAGATCTGAAGGCCTATCTATCAAATCCCCCATTGTTGTCTAAACCAAAGGAGGGTGAGAGGCTATATGTCTATCTTATCGTTGCAGAAATTATCGTAAGTGAAGTATTGGTAAGAGAAGACAAAGGTAAACAATCTCCTATTTATTATGTAAGTAAATCTTTATTAGACGCTCAAACTAGATATTCTCATCTAAAAAAATTAGCTTTGGCTCTAATCATGGCAGCTAGAAAGCTAAGACCGTACTTTCAGTGTCACCCAATTACTGTCGTAACTTCATATCCACTCAGCAAGTAAAATATGAGCATCAGAGACCCGGTGGTTTGCTTCAGAAGATACAGTGTCACGACCCAAACTGGAGGATCATGACTAGCACTCGGGCCATACTTGTCGAGCACCAACGTACATTTTATCTAACCTTCTTTATTATCTTTAAGGGCCGACGAGATCAATATAAATGGTAGATATGGATCATGAACACCAAACAATGAAAGATAATGGAATGAACATGCATAACATGGGATAACAAGACTGCCAAGAAACTACATATAAGGTAGGAGCTACCACGCTTCCATGAAAGACTATACAACAAAAATCATCCGACAAGGCATACCAAACTATACATGATGTATAGTCGACACCTGTCTATGAGCCTCTAAAGGAGCATAAGCAATGCAACATTGTCAGAACAGGGCCCCGACATACCCATAATATCTATAACAAAAATGCATACCAAGACCACGACATGTCCAGAGAAGGGATCTCGCCAATAATCGCTGAACTGGAAAGACTACCATGGTCGGGGAGCTGCATCTACCTGTCTATCAGGACCTGCAGCACGACACGCAGCGTCCATAAATAAAAAGGACGTCAGTACGAATAAAGTACTGAGTATGTAAGGCAGGAAAGCATAAGTAAGAACAATAATGTAAACAGGGATAAAAAATATACAACCTGTAACATCTGGGTACCTCTGAGGTCTACTGATATGAAATGTGTGATACATACATATATATACATAAACTTTTAAAACATACGCCTCTATGAGCACCATCATCATCATATCGTACATGGACGTAATAGGCTCGGTAAAACGTACCCGGCCACGTGGAGCTCGGTAAAACCCAACTGATCAGTGGTTTCACAATAGGTGTTGTACTCGGCCGACTATACCGCGGCTCGGTAGAGTATAATAGATACATACATACATACATACATACATACATACACACACACACACACACACACACACACAGATATATATATATATATATATATATATATATATATATATATAATGCATGTAGGACTCATTGAAATCATATTCTGAACCTTTCGGAGTGACGTAAGGTCGATATTCTCTGTACACGTTATTAGGACTAACTCTTCATCAAGAATCTTATAAGAATCAGGAAGTACCAACAACATTCTTAACATAAGAATAAGAGAAGCAACCTCAACATCAATTGTTCCATAAGAAGGGAAACAATGTAAGTACTACTAGCTTCTAAGAGTAGAGTATCTTTGGAAGCTCGTTCATTGCATTATGTACAATCGGAGTCGTGCAAAAGAAGGAAAGGGATAGACTCACATACCTTGTATATACTTCCCCCAACCTCAAGCTATGCAAATGTCACGACTCCTTAGTCTACAATAGGAGAAATGACACTATCGTTTACGTTTAAGCGTCGTAACTATTATGTACCGACCACAACCTATTTTACGATGAAACGGACAACACCTCCCCTATTTATATGACTTCCAACAAGTCAAAATAATCACCAAACATCCCAAACAACATCAATATTAATCATATTGATCCTCCCAAAACAGTCCACCAACCAACAACATTACTATCAAGCATTTCGATATATATTTCACAAGTTCTAGCTTCAATGACTTAGCCGTAACTTGGATAATCTTAAATACATGTAGAGTAATAGGTTCCTCACCTTTAAACAGAAATAACAACTCCAACTTGACCTTAATTTTCCACGAAATATCCCTCCACTGCTGCCACAACAACAAGGAAGCAAAACTAGCAATCAATTAGGGCTATTCGGTACTAGAGTCACTTTAGAAGGCTTGAAATCACCTAGGGTTATATTAAAAACTTGAGGGATTATTTAAAGAACATAAACCCCTTAAAAAACCTCCCACAAGAGCTTGAAAAACAAAAAAAATGAGCAACAACATGAAGAAAAACAAACTTACTAGCGCCACGGGATTCCCGACACTTGATTTGTGTTGTTTGCCCTTTGTTTGGGTCTTGAATCTTGAGAGAACGTTAAGAGGGTGTTTCTAGGGTTCTAAGGTCTAATTATAGTGAAAATGAATGACTTAAAACGGGTTTTAGGCATATTATATATATCCATATCTCTTAAACCGACTATGTGGGACCCACAGAGAGGTGTTTAGCGCAGTCTCGAGAAAATGTGAATATCTCTCTACTCTAATATAGTATTTGTAATGACCCAGCCGATCATTTTGTGTGTTGGGACTCCGTTCCCGTGAATGACTCCTTCCATAGCGACTACTCGTGCCTTATGACTTGTTTGGGCAGGTAGTTCGAGATTCAGAAGTGATTTGGCCAGTTCAGGAACACTTGGTTCCTCAAGGCTAGCCTATTTGGCTGATTTTTTGGTTCCGAGCAGCATTTTGAGCAAACAACCTCGGAATCGAGTTCTGACAGCTCCAGCAGCTCCGGATGAGGATTTCGGACTTGGGAGTGTGTTCGCCTCGGGTTTCTGATGATCCGGGAGTATTTCGGCACCTGAATTGGAATTCAGGATTTCATAAGATTTGGAATTCAGCCTGGAATTGGACCTCGTGATATCATGGTCCGAATGGAATTCCAGAACTGGAAATAGTTCCGTATAGTCATTTATGACTTGTCCGCAAAATTTGGGGTCATTTCGAGCAGTATAGACCCATTCGGCGTAATGATGAGCCATTTGATTTTCCTTGAAATCCGAAGTTTGATCTAAGGGGTTTTGGAAAGTGATTCTTGGTTTGAATGATGTTTATCGTGTTCTGGGAGCTTGAGCAAGTCCGTCATCTGATTTGGGAATTGTTGGTATAATTTGTCGAGGGCTCGGGTGGGCCCAGGGGTCTCCCGGACCCCGATCGGGGCCAAAAACCAGCAAAACTCATAGCTGGTGGGAATTTACTGGTGTGACCGCACATGCGATCCATGAGCCGCAGGCGCGAGGTTCGCACCAGCGGAAATCCCTACGCAGGTGCGGCTCCAGTCGCAGGGGTGATCCTCTTCTCGCAGGCGCGGACAAAGGCCCGCAGGCGCGACCTCCCCCAGGGCCCAGGCCAATCGCAGGTGCGGCCAATTTTCCGCAGGTGCGGAAACTGCTAGGTAGTCCCATTAAAAGGCCCAAGTCGTGGATTCTTTCCCAAAAATCATATTTCCTCCATTGTTGACGATCCCAAGAGCTCCAGAACGGGTATTTTCGGCCTAGAAACTCAGGTAAGTGATTCCCTAACCCTCCGCATGATAATTTCTTCAATTCCTTGGGAATTTCCTCTTCCAAATCCATAGAATTCATAAGAAATTGTTG
>MDKH01148871.1:0-28413 GCA_005239495.1 Nicotiana undulata | reverse complement strand
GGTTTGGGGAAGAAGAAAAGGGTGAAGAATGGAGATAATCCCGTAATGGGTCTGTTTTGGACTGAAAAATACCTGGGCGAAAATTACCCTGTGCATTCGCAGCACATGCACTGCGTTCGCACAAGGTTGCCGAAAATACCCTCCGCGATCTCGGGGAACCAACCGCGTTCGCACTGAGTTACTACCCCCCTGCCCCCTAATACGCCTAACCATCTGAGTTCGCGACCCCCGTGGTGCGTTCGCACAGGAGGACTTACCCAATACTCCGCGATCGCGACCTATATGGTGCGATCGCACTGATTAATTTTGACCCCTGCCCCAGGCCCCTAACTTACCCTATGCGATCGCAACCCTCCCATGCGATCGCACGGACCAAATTACCAGACACCAGAAACTGAATCAAAACACCAAATTTTCCTATCTTTTTACGCCCCGTTAGCTACCCGGAACTCACCCGAGCCCTCGGGGATCAAAACCAAAAACACACACGACTCCCGACACATCATACGAACTTGTTCTAGCTTTTAAATCATAAGAATATCAACAAAAACATCGAGTTAAACCTCTAAATCCAATTAATCAAACTTAAGAACTTTAAGATTCTAGAATTCACTTCAATACGACGAATCGGCCTAAACTGCTCGGAACGACTTCAAACTTTACAGATAAGTTATAAATGACACCACGGAACTATTCCCGGTCTCGGAATCTCATTCGGACCTCGGGAACATAACACCACTTTCCAAGCCACATTTCAAATTCTTTAAAACCTCAAAGTCTCATTTTTTATCCGAAACTACTCAATTCACGCCCGTTTCACACCAAGTTCCACAGATAGGACAAATAATATATAATAAACCTGTTCCGGGCTCCGGAACCACAATACATACCCGGTAACGAGGTTTTCACATAATTTTTCACTTACCCATTCCTTCATTATTTTCAGAAAACAATTTATTTTAAAAATTCATTTCTCGGGCTTGGGACCTCGGAATTCGATTCCGGGCATATGCCCAAGTCCCATATTTTCCTACGGACCCTCCGGGACCGTCGAATCATGGGTCCGGGTCCGTTTACCAAAAATATTGACCAAAGTCAACTATATTCATTTATTAATTATCAAAACTCATTATTTTATCAGTTTTTCACATAATAGCTTCCCGGCTACACGCCCGGGCTGCGCACGCATATCGAGGTGAGACTAACGGAGGCTCTCGGAGCTTCGGAACACAGATATAGCTTAAATTACATAAGATGACCTTTTGGGTCATCACACCCCCACCCCTAACCCGCAATTATTTTTTTTCAAAATTCACGCAAATCCACAATTGAACCTCCATAACTTTTAGACTCTACTTGCAATCCCAAACTTAGGGAAATAAATAATTCATTAACATACATAGTTATTGAAACAGACTCCTAGGGTGTGTTTGGGTACGAAGGAAAATATTTTTCGGAAAATATTTTCCAATTTTCTCATGTTTAGTTGGCTTAAATGTTTTGGAAAACATTTTCCTTATCAACTCATTTTCCTCCAATTTAAGAAAGATGTTTTTCCTATTAAAAGAAGGGAAAATATTTTTCAAAACTCTTTCTCAAGCTTCCCCACCCTGTTCTTTACCCTCACCAACCCACCCACACCTACCCACCTAACCTTACCCCAAGCCCTTTCTCCAAAAAGATTTTTTTTTGTCACCACCCACCCACCCCCACCCCATAATGTTTTTTTTCAAAATTCACGCAAATCCACAATTGAACCTCCATAACTTTTAGACTCTACCTGCAGTCCCAAACTTAGGGAAATAAATAATTCATTAACATACATAGTTGAATTAGGCGTTGTAATAATAATTCGTCATGGTTATGGGTACAGTTCCCGTTACATAACTTTGACACCTAAATTCAAATTCAAGTGCACGCTCGGGGACTTGACCCCAATTTCAAAGTAATAATAAATTAAACATGTCTTAAATTGCGGGTATGTTTCATGCGGCACAATTTGTGATGTGTATAAAACAACAAGTGTAATAATCAGATAATTAAGCCAAGTTTAATTGTAAAGCGACCGTGCTAAAACTACGAAATACGGGAGTTCCTCACACCTTCTCTCGGGTTAGAAAAATTCTTTAACCGGTCTTCTGTATTTCACAGACTTATACAAAGTCAAACTTTCCTTGAAATTGAGATTTTAAAATAAATCGATGACTTGGGACACCTTAATAATTATTTCAAGTGGCGACTCTAAAAATTAAAATAAATAATCTCATTTCAATAATGTCACATAAAGAGAAAACATTTCTTTCCCCATAAAAAGGAGGTGTGCCACCCTCATTAGACACCACATGGCCCAAAAATACCACCAAAATCAATCCAAAACTCACACTTGGAGAATTTAGCATGTAACTTCATCTCCTTCAAGATTTGGAGCACAACCCACAAGTGATGCTCATGATCCTCCCAGTTGCGAGAATACACTAATATCATCAATGAACACGACGCCGAAGGAATCAATATATGGTTGGAACACGCTATTCATCAAGTGCATAAAGGCTGTTGGGGCATTGCTCAGCCCAAATGACATCTCCAAAAACTCATAGTGTTCATAGTGGATCTTAAAAGCCATCTTTGGAATATCTGAAGCCCTGATCTTTAATTGATGGTACCCCGATATCAAGTCAATCTTCGAGAATACCCTAGCACTCTGAAGCTGATCGAACAAATCATCAATACGTGGTTGCGGGTGCTTGTTCTTGAAGGTAACCTTGTTTAGGTGCATGTAGTCAATACACATCCTCATAGGGTCGTCTATCTTCTTTCACAAATAGAATTGGGGCACCCCAAGGCGAGATACTCGGTCTGATGAAATCCTTATGAAGCAACTCCTGAAGTTGTTCCTTTAATTTTAACTCCGCTGGCGCCATGCGATATGGTGGAATAGAAGATGTGTTGAATTCCTGACACTAAGTCAATACCAAAATCGGGTGGCATGCCAGATAGATCTGCGGGGAAAAAAATCTGGAAACTCTCTCATTAACGTAACTGACTCAACAGTACGAGTATCAGCACTAACATCCTTCACAAAGCCAAATATTCCAAACATCCCTTGTCAACTATCTGTTGTGCCTTCAAAAATAACACCACTCTGCTAGGGACATGACCCATGAACCCCTCTACTCCAACCTCGAAAACCCCGGCACAACCAACGTCATAGTCTTAGCATGTCAATCAAGAAAGATATGATATGGTGACAACCAATCCAGGCCCAAAATCACATCAAAGTACACCATATTGATTAACAGAAGACCAACACTAGTTCCACAACTCCCCAATGGTGACCAAAAATGAAAGATAGACAAGGTCTACCACAATAGAATCCCCAATAATCATAGACACATAAACATGAATACTCAAAGAATCATGAGACATATACAAATAAGTGAAACCCAAATCAAATAAAACGGATTCATGTCTATGACAGATTGGAACAATACCTGTGACGACAACATTTGATGCGACAACCTGCGTCCTACTAGTAAAGTCATAACAACAGGCCTGGCCTTCCCCTTTAGGATGTCCTTTACCCGCCTGTCCTTCACCCCTAGTTTGTTCTGCAGGTGGAGTAGCAACCGGAGCAACAACTATAACATGAGTACCCTGTGGAGGTTCACCCCTCCTAAGTTTGGGACAGTCCCTCGCCATATACCTTGTATCACCACACTCAAAATAACCTCTATAAGGACACGCCTTTGGAACTGAGTCTGACCCGAACGACTAGAATAACCGTTATAGGCACCTCGTGCAGGACTCGAAGATGGTTGAGCAAAATGAGTACTCTGAGGCCCCTAAATAAGTGGAACACTGCGAGTAACCTGAAGTGCATACTTGTCACGACCCCAAATTACCAGTCGTGATGGCGCCTATCGTGAAATCAGTCAAGCCACAC
Organism: Nicotiana undulata; assembly: GCA_005239495.1. NCBI lineage: Eukaryota > Viridiplantae > Streptophyta > Magnoliopsida > Solanales > Solanaceae > Nicotiana > Nicotiana undulata. The sequence continues at coordinate 24,470 of MDKH01148871.1, read as the reverse complement.
ATTTTATTTGGTTTAAGATTTCCTTTAGAAATTCTCTACATTTACAGCAAAACTCTCATTTATAAGATCATTTGAAAGTTAACACCATTAAGCATAAATAAAAAAAACCAATCCCAGAACTAGTGTCACCGAGTCATGAGCTACTATAAATAAAATGTCGAAATACAAAGCCGACAAAATACAGTTTGAAATAATAAAATGCGATAGGAAAGTAAAGAAGGAGAAAACGAGATTGAGGTTGCTAGTTGCTGCCTCGAAGACTCTAAAAGAAATTGTGACAGCAAATCAGTAACCGCTACCGGGTCCCGATGTACCTGGCTCTGGACACAAGGTGCAGGGGGTAACGTGAGTACATCAACTCAGAAGTAATGAACCCAAACTATGGCCTGAGAGGTAGTGACGAACTAAACCTCAATAAGTGTAATGAAAACAGTGTACGAAATCTAGGCATGTTCACAGTTCTAACAGAAAATGAAAGAAAATAAAATGGTTCAGATATGATCAGTAACTCATGTAAAACTCAGTATTCTCTACATGCCAATACGTCAACTGCATGAAATGCACATAGTGCTCACAATCTCTCACATATGAGTCCACTCAGTACTGTATATATGGCTCTCAGGGGCCCAGGGAAGATCCATCTTGGAATATACATAAACACAGGTGACCGTAGTCACTCAGTACTGAGGAAGGCTAATCTAGCCCCACGGAGAAGATCCATCTCCGGAATACAATGCTCGGACAAGATCCATGCCCAACGAAGATCCATCCCTCAATATCATCACTTCGGACAAGATCCATGTCCAAGGAAAATCCATCCCTCAAATATCACTACTTCGGACAAGATCCATGTCCAGGGAAGATCCATCCCTCAAATATCAATGCGCTCACTAGGGGTGTAAAGACTCCGGAGGGGCTCCTCTTAGCCCAAGCGCTATAACAAACCAACAAAGGCATAATCAATATAACATGCTGCATCATGCAGCCCGATCCCATATCTGTCACTCAATATCAGCCTCTCGACCTCACTCACTCATCACTCTCCAGTCTCGCTCACATGAGCTCACAATGCATGAACTAGCCCGAATAAGTGATATAACATGCAAGTCAACAATTACCGAGACAGGATATGATATGCTATGACATGACTGAGTATAATATCAATGAAACACATGAGATGATAGCAATAGATGACCACTCGGGTCTCAAAAATATCGGTGTGAAGCCTTAACATAATGTTTAGCATGATTTCTAGCATGGTTTGCATTAGGACGACCGCTCGGGTCTCAACAGTTTCAACGTGAAGCCTTAACATAATAACCAGGATGATTTCTAACATGTTTATATTAATCACATTGATAGAAGCACAAATATTAACAGGAAAGAACACTAAATGATTCCCTGGAATGAACCAGGCCACAAGTCTCACGGTGCACGCCCGCACGCCCGTCACTTGGCATGTGCGTCCCTTCATTATAATCATATAGCATACAGTTCGGGGTTTCGAACCCTCAGAACCAAGTTTGGAAGCATTACTTACCTGAAGCCAAGCCAAACTCTAGCCCGCGATGCCCTTGTCTCTCGATTCGTCCTCCAAATGCCCCGAATCTAACCAAAATCAGTATATAAATGATCAAACTCGACCCCGGGCCCACATCTCAGAATTCGATAAAAATCACATCACAAGAATCCTCATCCTCCCACGAGTCTATACATACAAAGAACATCAAAATCGGACCTCAAATGACACCTCAAACCCCCAATTTTACCTCTCCAATTTTAAGCCCTAACTTCCCAATTTTTCACCGTTAATCTCATAGATTTCATGCTTAAACAACTGGAAATCAACATAGAATTGAGTTTTAGGTTCAAGAAACTCACCTCAATGAAAACTCCCTTGATTCCCTCTTCAAAACCCTCCAAAAGGCTTTAACTCTGGATAAAAATGGTGGAAGATAACCCAAATTTCGCGTCCACCTTATATACTTTTTGCCCAGACATCTCGCACATGCGACCCATTTTCCCGCATCTATGGACCGCTTCTGTGGTCCAGACCACCGCATCTGCGACTTCAACTTAAATCCTCAGAACCGCTTATGCGGTCACCTTACCGCACCTGCGGTCTTGCAGGTGCGTTCCACCTTCCGCACTTGCGGTTCCTGCACTTCTCAGCCTTGTCCGCACCTGCGGATCTTTCCCCCGCTTCTGCGATCTCGCGCCTGTGGTCCCCTAACCGCAGGTGCGGTTATGACAGAACCAGCAACTTCAGCTGTATTCTCCAGTTTCCAAACTTTTTGATAGCCATCTGAAATCATCCCGAGGCCCCCAGGACCTCAACCAAAAATACGAACAAGTCATAAATGATCACCTGAACCTAGTCGAACCCTCGGAACACCCAAAATGACATCGAAACACCAAATTAACCCATGAATCAAGCCTAAGGATTTCAAACGTCTGAAACTCACCAATGATGCCGAAACTAACCAAACCTCGTCCGAATGACCTGAAAATTTGCACACGCATCCAAAATGACACCACGAACCCATTCCAACTTCCAGAATTCCATTCCGACCCCGATAGCTAATTTTCCACTATCGACCAAAAATCGCCAAAAACGCAATTTTGCCATTTCAAGCCTAATTCTACTATGGACCTTAAAAACACATTCTGAGCACACTCTTAAGTCCCAAATAACCTAACGAAAATATCCGAGCCCTAAAATCCACATTCTAAGGTCGTTTACCTATAGGTCAACTCCCAGTTGACTTTTCAAACTATTAAGCCAACTTAAGAGACTAAGTATCTCATTTCTCACCACGACCACTCCGAACCCGAGCCAACTGACCCAACACAACATAATAAGTTAAGCAACACAAAACGAAGAAGAAATGGGAGAAACGGGGCTAAACTCTCGAAACGACCGATCGGGTCGTGACAATACTGAATTGGTCGACTGATGAAACCTCTACCATGATGAGCTAATACTGCTGAGCGTGTACCACTAAACCCTCAAAAATCTCGAGGCCTCTTTCCCTCCATATCCTTTCTCTCCTGTCCACGAATACACTTCAACCTCTAAGTGATCTCCGCAACCTGTTGAAATGGAGTATCAGTCTCCAACTCCTACGCCATCCCAAATCTAAGACCATGTCTGAGTCCTTCAATAAATCTGCAGACTCTCTCTCTCTCTCTCTCTCTCTCTCTCTCTGACAGTGGAAACCAAAGCAGGTACATGAGGAGATAACTTATTGAATCTCATATCATACTCAGACACAGTCATAGTCCCCTGGTGCAACTACTTAAACTCGGTGCACATCGCATCCTTGAGGGTCTGGGGAACAAAATCCTTCAAAATTAGATCAACAAACTAAGCCCAAGTGAGTGTGTTGTGTCAGATGGCCTAGACTCCTCATAAGACTTCCACCATCTATATGTTGACCCTATCAGCTGAAAGGTAGTAAAGTCGACCCCGCTTAACTCCAATATGCCCATAGTGCGAAGAATGATGTGGCACTGGTCTACAAAATCGTATGTGTCCTTAGAAATTGAACCACTTAAAGTAGGAGGAGATTGCCTTCTAAATATCTATAGCCTCTGCTGCTCCTCCTCATATGCCACTAGCCTGACCTCAAGCTGAACCGCAATCACGGGTTGTACTGGCATAACACCTGGTGCCTGATGATTGATCAATATGAGCCCGTTGCTCTAGAGTATAGGCGGTGGGAGTCTGAGTTCCTCCCCCATCCTGATAAGTAGCTGGTGCAACTGGGATCCATCCTGCTAGAGCCAAAGTACCGAACATGCTAAGGAAGTGAGCTAAGGCTCCTAAGGTCCGAGGGTAGCAACAGGCGCCTTAGGTGCCTGCTCCCCTATCGGAGCTACTGGTGGCTCCTCGGCTGCAGCTCCGACAGGTGCTCTGGCTGTAGCACGCGCTCCTCCTCCGCCTCCGCCTCCACCTCCACATGGACCTATGCCCCGACCTCTAGCAATGTCGGCACCGGGGGACAACATCATCAGTAGTTGAAGCTAATTTCCTTACCATCTGTGAAAGAATAGAAAGACAAAGACTCGAATTTCGAATTTAATAAATATTCACCATAAAAAGTGATATAAGTGGGATATCCTAATAGTTCCTTAGCCTCTCAAAGATAAGTACAGACGTCTCTGTACCAATCCGCAAGACTCTACTAAACTTACTTATGACTCGTAGAACCTATGAACCTAGAGCTTACCAACTTGTCACGACCCAAAATTCCACCTTAAGGATCGTGATGGAACCTAGTCTCTAAGACTAAGTAAGCCTCACACATGATGAGATTAACATAATTAAACCACTTAAACTATTAAAATAAAGATGAAAAATTCCATAACAATCCCAATAGAAAAATACAATAGTAATACATCCCAAAACCGGTAGTACGGAGTCATAAGCTCTACTGAGAGTACACTTGAAATTTCCAAATACAACATTGTTTGAAAATTAGTAAACAGTAACAAAAGGACAATAAAAGGGGACTCCAAGACCTCCAAGTGGACAAAAGGTATACCTTGAAGTCTCCACAGCACCTCGAATATCAGCTTTCTAACGAACAACTCGCTTTGGGTACTTGGATCTGCACAAAAATATGCAAAAGTGTAGTATGAGTTCACCACAAACGGCACCCGGTAAGTATCAAGACTAACATCGGTTGACTAGTGGCGAGGCACTCACTGGACATATATCATGTGAAAAGTATCAATATACAACTAACAACGGAAAGCATAATATATAAATGGCAACAAAGAGTAAGCATGTGACAACACGACAAATTAACTAAAACAAGTAATACACAAAGTGAAATCGGTTAAGGAAACAATTACATGTTTAAATCATCAAGTCGTTCCAACACAAGAATAACAATAAGAATCACCCAGAGGTACCACACCTCAAAATCACAACATCACAATTCACCCTTATGATGCCGCGTGAGCTTCACATTTTAAAATATTTTTTTTGAAATAACTTCAAGCGCATAATGTAACGACCCGGTCGGTCAATTTGAGAGTTAACGCCCTGATTCCCTAATAACTGCTTCTTCCATGTCTATTTATGTCATTGAAACTTGTCGGAGCATTGAGAGGTGAAATTCGGAGTGATTTTGGACACATAGTCCTTTAATGTGAATTTTTAGCTTTAGAAATTGGACCGTAGCTAGAACTGTGTGAAGACAGATCCGGAATGGAATTTCGTCAACATTTTAATCTCCGTTGGGTGATTTCGTAGTTAGGCGAGTGATCGAAATGTGTTTTTGAGGTCGGTTGTATATTTATGCTTGAATTGGCGAAAGTTAGAATTTCGACGATTTCGGCTGATAGGTGAAATTTTGGTATCAGAATCGGAATGGAATTCCAAATGCAAAAACAGGCCCGTAATGTCATTTATGACCTGTGTGCAAAATTTGAGTTCATTCGGATGACTTTAGACGTGATTCGGCGTCGGATGTGGATTTTAGAAATTTCATAAGTTCTTAGGCTTGAATCTATGCATATTTAATGATTTTTATGTTATGAGACGTGTTTTTAAGGCTTTTCCAAGTTTGAATGAGGTATTAAAGTTGATTGGTAGTTTTGGTTGAGGTCTCGGGGGCCTCGGGTGTGTTTCGGGTGTTCAAACGGGCATATTTTTTGCCTAGTCTTCAGCATTTTTTCTGGTTTTTAGAGCAGCAGATAATTACTCAGCGTGATCGCGTGTATTGGTCCGCGATCGCATAGAACAAGTTTGGGCCCACCTTTTGTTTGGTCAGTGCGATTGCAGTAGGGGTGGTCTCGACCGCATAAGGTCTTTTCGTCCAGGTAGGGAGAGTCTTACTATGTGCGTTCGTTTGGGCCTAGCTGCGGGCGCATAGGGTCCTGCCCAGTATTCTCCGCGATCGCAGTTGCTACTGTGCGACCGCACAGTCCATTTTAAGGGAGGTGAGGTTTACCCTATGTGATGGCATCCTTAAGTCCGCGATCGCACATCACAATTTAGGCTTGGGCAGAATATTAAACCCATTTCGAGGGTTTAAGCCTATTTTCACCATTTTTGAATTTTAGAGCTCGGGAAGGGCGATTGTTGAAGACTTTTGCACCTGGGTAATTTGGGTAAGTGATTTCTATCCATTATAGATCAATTTCAATGATTCCAATCTTAAATTGAACCTTTAATTTCAAAATTAAAGGGTAGAAAGTGGGAAAAATGGGATGAACTTCATAGACTAAATTATTGAGTTTTGATTGGGGTTTTAACCTCAGATTTGAGAGATTTTCATATGTTTAGACTCGTGAGTGAATTGGGGTCTGGAAAATATATTTTTTACCCGATTGCGAGACGTGGGACAGGGGGACTTTTTGGGCTAATATTTCGCGTATTGGCTTTGAATTAGTTAGCTATCTTGATTCCTTAAGGTGTTATTTACATTATGCAATCGAATTTGTTAGATTTGGGCCACCCGGAGTCGGATACTTGTGGCAAGACCATGGTATTGGGTTGAGTAGCGCAGTCGAGGTAAGTGGCTTGCCTAACTCTGTGTTGGGGACTTTCCCTTAGGCATTTTTATACTGATTTTTGCTATGTGGATGCCGTGTACGTGCGGTGACAGGTGCGTACATGTGTCATAGTGCTAAATTTCACTTTTTCCATGGCATCACTCATTTTCATTCCAATATTATTGTTCCTTTTTCTTAACTAAGTAGTTAATTTAAGAATAAGCATGCCTACCTGTCCTTACATGATTATCTCTTATTTGCTACTAGTTATACCATGCTTAGGTAGTTTACTGTATTCTTGCATGTTGATTCTCCTGAACTGTTTAGTTAAGCAATACCCGACATACTTCTGCATTGCGTATTTAAATTGGGACTACGGACTGAGATCCGGAAGCTTTTCCCCTGTACTGCATTGCATATTTAAATTGGGACTACGGAATGAGATCCGGGAGCTTTCCCCCTGTACTGCATAGCATATTTAAATTGGGACTACGGACCGAGATCCGGGAGATTTCCCCTTGTACTGCATTGCATACTTACTGTGGAAATATATATTATGTGCTGAGCAGAGGGCTCTCTTTCTTTTATTAATTCTTAGAGTTTTCCCATTAATTCTGCTATCATTGCTGGTTATATTTCACTGTTTAGACTTATAACTGACTTGTTTTTAAAACTCAATAGAGCCTTAACCTGACCTCATCACTACTTGATTGGGGTTAGGCTTGGCACTTACAGAGTACCGAATGTGGAGTACTCACGCCCTTTCTTGCGCATGTTTTTCCCATGTGCAGATCCAGGTACCAGCACGCAGTACCGTGGTTAGGCGCATCATAGCAGCTTCTTGGGATACCGCGGGGTAATTCTGCCGCATCCGCAGGATCTCATGAGTCCCCTTCCACTCCAGTATAGATATAGGAGACATATATAGATATATTTTCCTTATTCCTTTGTATAGAGCTACAGTAGTATAGAGTTTGTGATTTGTGATATTCCGGGTTTTGGGAAAGTAAAAGATGTACATGCCGAGTGGCTAAATTTTATAATATTGCTTCTTCTTTACTGTTCTATTATTGTTTTGTCTTATTTTCTGCAAATTTTAGGCTTACCTAGTCGTAAATACTAGGTATCGTCCCGAGACCGTTCATAGGATAAATCAGGTCGTGACAAGTTGGTATCAGGGTGTCTAGGTTCATAGGAGTCACAAGTCACAAGCTGGTTTATTAGAGTCTCACAAATCGGTGCGCAGACATCCGTATCTATCTTTGAGAGGCTATGTAACTGTTAAGAACAATCATATTCTTTGGAATTCCTTATCGTGCTAGTTACTGTCATCAAAATTCTTAAACTCTATTCTATTCTTGCTTATAGATGGTACGTACTCTTACCGGACGTACTGATGACCAGGCACTCGAGCCCCCAACCAGAGTCGTCAGAGGCAGGGGCCGGGGCCGGGGCAAAGGACGAGCACGCGGTGCAGCCCGAGCACCGGATAGAGTAGAGGCATAGAATCCCCCAGCAGCCACAGTTGGAGGGGCACAGGAGGTCCCTACTATTACTCCCGCCCTCCAGGAGACATTGGCTCAGTTCATGAGTGCATTCAGTACTCTGTCTCAGGCGGGACTACTTCCGATAGCTCCAGCTACATCCCAGGCCGGAGGAGGCACACAGACTGTCGCAACCCGTACTCCTGAGCAGAGCGTTCATATTGGGCAGGTTCCAGAGTACATTCTTATGCCCCCAGCAGCTCCAGCTCAGCATGAGGTTAGGGCAGCTGTGCCTGAGGCAGAGCAGCTCCGACTCGAGAGGTACAAGAAGTACCACCCACCTGAGTTCAGCAGACTAGCTTCAGATGACGCCCTTGTTTTTCTTGATGAGTGTCATCGTATTCTCCGCACCAAGGGTATTGTGGAGACGAGTGGGGTTTCTTTCACTGCTTTCCAACTGAGGGAGCAGCTTATCAGTGGTGGCGTGCTTTTGAGCTGAGTAGTCCGGACGAGGCAGCTTCACTTACTTGTGCTCAGTTCTCCGAGATATTTCTACTTGAGTTTGTCCCTCAGAGCCTCAGGAATGCTTGGCGTGCGGAGTTTGAGCAGTTACGCCAGGGTACCATGATTGTGTCAGAGTATGCAATCTGTTACTGCGATTCGGCTTGTCATGCACCAGCATTGGTTGTCGCTGTCAGAGAGAGGTTTCAACACTTTATTGAGGGACTCCACCCCAGTATCCGGACTAGTATGGCCAGGGAGCTGGAGACAGACATCACTTTCCAGTAGGCCGTGAGTATTGCCCAGAGGATTGAGAGTATGTTAGCCCGGGACAGGGAGGAGAGAGAGGCCAAGAAGTCTCGAGAGACTGGTCACTTTTCAGGAGCTCGTGCACCAGCAGCATGCTATGGTAGGGGTTTTGTGAGTCACCCCATTCATTCAGCTCCTCCATTAGCCAGTGGTATTCCAGCTCCTCCTAGACCTCAGGAGCCTTATTATGCACCACCAGTATCTCATGTACCTCCTGCTCGAGGTGCTATCATTGGCCAGTCCAGCAGGCCAGTTTAGAGTCAACAGCAGCCACCACGTCCTCCGAGGGTTTGTTTTGGATATGGTGACCCTCGTCATGTGATCAGAGATTGCCCCATAGCTAGGAGGGGTGCACCACCTCAGACTTATCAGGTTCAACGTCATCCACCGGGTCCTCCAGCTATTCTTCCAGCCCCTGTTGCCACCCTACCTTCTCAGACAACTCGAGGTGGAGGTCGGGGAGGTAGAGGTCGCCCTAGAGGGGGAGGGCAGGCCAGATATTATGCTCTTCCATCCCGTTCAGAGGTCGTTGTTTCAGATTCAGTCATTACAGGTATCGTCCCCATTTGTCATAGGGATGCATCGATATTATTTGACCAAGGTTCTACGTACTCATATGTATCTTCTTACTTTGCTTCACATTTGGGGATATCTCAGGATTCTTTGAGTTCCCCCGTATATGTTTCTACTCTTGTGGGAGATTCTCTTATTGTGGACCGTGTATATCGGTCGTGCTTGATTGTTATTAGCGGTTTTGAGACCAGGGCAGACTTAATATTACTTAGCATGGTAGATTTCGATGTTATTTTAGGTATGGACTGGTTGTCTCCCTACTATGTTATTCTTGATTGTCACACCGAGATCGTAACGTTGGCTATGCCAAGACTTCTAAGGTTCAAGTGGAGAATTTCCCTAGAGTATACTCCTCGTCGAGTTATTTCTTTTCTTAAGTCTCAGCGGACTGTTGAGAAGGGATGTGATGCGTATTTGTCGTATGTGAGAGATGTGAGTGCGAAGACCCCTATAGTTGAGTCAGTTCCCGTTGTTAGGGACTATCCTGATGTTTTTCCAGCTGATCTTCCGGGTATGCCGCGTGACAGAGATATTGATTTTGGCATTGACTTGTTGCCAGACACTCAGCCCATTTCCATTCCTCCCTATCGCATGGCTCCTCCTGAGTTGAAAGAGTTGAAGGAGAAGTTGCAAGAGTTGCGTGATAAGGGATTCATCAGGCCCAGTGTATCACCTTGGGGTGCTCCGGTATTGTTTGTGAAGAAAAAGGATGGGTCGATGCGTATGTGTATTGACTACCGGCAGCTAAATAGGGTGACAGTGAAGAACAGGTACCCATTACCTCGCATTGATGATATGTTTGACCAGCTACAGGGTGCTAGGGTGTTCTCCAAGATTGATCTGCGTTCGAGTTATCATCAGTTGAAGATTCAGGAGACGGACATCCTGAAGACCGCCTTTAGGACCAGATATGGCCACTATGAGTTCCTTGTTATGTCATTTGGACTGACCAATGCCCCAGCAGCCTTCATGCACCTGTTGCACAGCGTATTTCGGCCGTATCTTGATACTTTTGTCATCGTGTTCGCTGATGACATTCTGGTATATTCTCGGTCCCAGGAGGACCATGAGCAGCATTTGAGGACTGTGCTTCACACATTGAGGGAGAAGAAGTTGTATGCCAAATTTTCTAAGTGTGAATTTTGGCTTGATTCGGTGGCATTCCTAGGCCATGCGATGTCTTCAGATGGGATCAAGGTAGATCCGAAGAAGGTGGAGGTGGTGAAGAGTTGGCCCAGACCGTCTTCAGCTACTAAGATCCGCAGTTTCCTCGGTTTGGCTGGGTATTATCGTCGTTTTGTGGAGGTATTTTCATCCATTTCAGCACCCAATGACCAGACTAACCCAGAAGGGTGCCCCTTTTATATGGACTGAGGAGTGCGAGGAGAGATTTCAGAAGCTCAAGATAGCTCTGACTACAGCTCCAGTGTTAGTTTTACCCACCGGCTTCGGGTCCTATACAGTCTATTGTGATGCTTCGAGGATTGGCCTGGGAGCGGTGTTGATGCAGGACGGTAGGGTGATTGCCTACGCGTCCAGACAGTTGAAGGTGCATGAGAAAAACTACCATGTTCATGATCTCGAGTTGGCAGCGATGTTTCACACCCTGAAGATATGGCGTCATTATTTATATGGTGTTCCCTGTGAGATATTCACGGATCATCAGAGTTTGCAGCACACATTCAGGCAGAAGGATCTCAATTTGCGCCAGCATAGGTGGTTGGAGTTACTCAAGGATTATGACATCACTATATTATACCACCCGGGGAAGGCCAATGTGGTGGCCGACGCCTTGAGTTGCCGGGCAGAGAGTTTGGGTAGTTTGGCATATCTTCGTGCAGCGGAGAGTCCCTTAGCCTTGGGTGTTCAGTCCTTAGCGAGCCAGTTCGTGAGGCTGGATCTTTCTGAGCCTCGCTGGGTATTTTCTTGTGTTGTTGCTTGATCTTCTCTTTATGACCGCATTCGGGACCGCCAGTATGATGATCCCAACCTCGGGCTCTTCAGGATAGAGTTCGGCAGGGTGACGCCAGGGATGTAACCATAGGTAATGATGGTGTGATGAGGATGCAATGCCGTATTTGTGTGCCCAATGTAGATGATCTTCGGGAGTTAATAGGCGATAGGATAATTTCCTGGGTCACTATGGAATTATTCAAATAGGGATTCCAACTTGATACTTCTCCAAAGGTAAGTACACTATTTTCATGTTCGTCGTCTCAGTTGGATTATCAACTTTCTGTTACTGTGCTTTATTCCTCTGCATAGAGTTAAGTGTATTTTCTTGCAATTTATGGTGAAATGTTATCTATGGTGGTGTTAGTAAATTATCAGATAGTATGTAACGACCCGACCGGTCGTTTCGGGAATTTAAGCTCCATTCGGTGGTATAAGATCATAAATAGCTCCACATTTTGTATATCGACCTGCATGCGTGGTTATGTTTAGTTACAGGATAATCCGGAGTCAAATTGGGAGAAAATTTTCAGTTTTGGAAGCTTAAGAGATGGAAGTTGACTAGAGGTTTGACTTTTGTGTAAACGACCTCAGAATGAGTTTTGGTTAATGCCAACAGCTTCGGATGATGATTTTGGACTTGAGCGTGCGTCCGTAATTGGTTTTGGAGGTCCGTAGAGTGATTTGAGGTATTTTGGCAAAAGTTAGAATTTCGGCGATTCTGACCGATGGGTGAAATTTTGATATCGGTCTCGAAATGGAATTCCGGGAGTGGAAGTAGGTCCGTAGTGTTAATTGTGATTTGTATGCAAAATTTCACGTCATTCCGGGTTCAATTGATAGGTTTCGACATGAGTCTTGATATTAGAAGTTTTGAAAATTTATAAGTTTGATTTTTGGGTTGATTCGTCGTTTTGGTGTTGTTTTAGGAGATTTGAAACCTCGAGCGAGTCCATGTTAGGTTATATGACTTGTTTGTGTGATTAGACGGGGTCCCGGGGGCCTCGGGTGTGTTTCGGGTGGGCTATGGGTCATTTTCGTCCAACTTTGAACTGCTGTCTTCTGGTGTCTGAAGTCCTTCATCGCGATCGCAGTGCTTCCTTTGCGATCGCGATGTGTCTTTGCTGCCCATAGCTTGCGGTATTCCATCCATCTGGGTACCGCGAAGATGTACCAGGATCTGAGACATCACTATTGGTGGCGAAGGATGAAGAAGGATATAGCAGAGTTTGTAGCCAAGTGTCTCAATTGTCAGCAAGTCAAATGTGAGCATCAGATATCGGGAGGAGTACTTCAGCACATTAAGCTTCCAGAGTGGAAGTGGGAGAGGATTACCATGGACTTTATGGTTGGACTTCCTTGGACCTTGGGGAAGCATGATGCTATTTGGGTGATTGTGGACCGGCTAACCAAATCAGCCCATTTCATTCTAGTGTTGACTACATATTCTTCTGAGAGGTTGGCCCAGATCTACATTCGGGAGATAGTCCGGTTGCACGGTGTGCTGGTGTCCATTATATCAGATCGAAGTCCTCAGTTCACCTCGCACTTCTGGAGAGCCTTGTATAGTGAGTTGGGTACCCAGATAGATTTCAGCACAGCATTTCACCCCTAGACGGACGGGTAGTCTGAGCGCACGATTCAGATTCTTGAGGATATGCTCCGTGCCTCGTGCCTGTGTGATGGATTTAGGAGGGTCATGGGATCGATACTTGCCTCTCGCAGAGCTTGCTTATAATAACAGCTACCAGTCCAGCATTCAGATGGCGCCGTATGAAGCTTTGTATGGTAGGCGGTGCAGGTCTCCAGTAGGATGGTTTGAGCCGGGCGAGGGGCGATTGTTTGGTACAGACTTGGTTTAGGATGCCCTAGACAAGGTGAAGGTGATCCAGGAGAGACTTCGCACAGCTCAGTCCAGGAAGAAGAGTTACGCGGACCGAAAGGTTCGTGACTTGGCATTTATGGTTGGTGATCGAGTTTTGCTTTGGGTATCGCCTATGAAGGGCGTCATGAGATTCCGGAAGAAGGGTAAGCTAAGTCCAAGGTTCATTGTCCCTTTTGAGGTTTTGCAGTGGGTTGGGGAGGTTGCTTATGAGTTGGCTTTCGCTCCCAACCTAGCAGGAGTTCATCCGGTATTCCACGTTTCCATGCTCCGAAAGTATCACGGTGATCCGACTCATGTTTTGCATTTCAGCTCAGTCCAGTTGGACAAGGATCTATCATATGTTGAGGAGCCTGTGGCTATATTGGACAGGCAGGTCAGAAAGCTCAGATCGAAGAATATTGCTTCAGTCAAGGTTTAATTGAGGGGTCATCCGGTTGACGAGGCGACTTGGGAGACCGAGCAGGATATGCGGAGTCAGTACCCTCATCGTTTCACAACATCAGGTATGTTTCTATACTCATTCGAGGACGAACGATTTTCTTAAGAGGGGGAGAATGTAACGACCCGGTCGGTCATTTAGAGAGTTAACGCCCCGATCCCTTAATAACTACTTGAGAGGTGAAATTTGGAGTGATTTTGGACACATAGTCCTTTAATGTGAATTTTTAGCTTTAGAAATCGGACCGTAGCTAGAACTGTATGAAGATGGATCGGGAATGAAATTTTGTCGACACCGTTAGCTCCTTTGGGTGATTTCGGGGTTAGGAGCGTGTTCAGAATGTGTTTTCGAGGTCGGTTGTAGATTTATGCTTGAATTGGCGAAAGTTAGAATTTCGGCGATTTTGACCGATAGGTGAAATTTTGATATTGGACTCGGAATGGAATTCGAATGCGACAGCAGGACCATAATGTCATTTATGGCCTATGTCAAAAATTTGAGGTCGTTAGGATGAGTTTAGACGTGATTCGGCATCGGATGTGGATTTTAAAATTTTCATAAGTTCTTAGGCTTGAATCTATGCATATTTAATGATTTTTATGTTATAAGACGTGTTTTTAAGGCTCGACCAAGCTTGAATGAGGTATTAGGGTTGATTGGTAGTTTTATTTAAGGTCCCGGGGGCCTCGAGTGTGTTTCGGGTGTTCAAACGGGCATATTTTCAGCCTAGTCTTTAGCTGTTTTTCTGATTTTTAGAGCAGCAGGTAATTACTCAGTGCGATCACGTGTATTGGTCCGCGATCACATAGAACAAGTTTGGGACCAACTTTGGTTTGGTCAGTGCGATCGCCACAGGGGTGGTCGCGACCGCATAAGATCTTTTTGGCCGGGCAGGGGAAGTCTTACTCTATGCGTTCGCTTGGGCCTAGCTGCGGACGTATAGGGTCCAACCCAGTATACTCCGCGATAGCAGGTGCTACTGTGCGACCGCACAGTGTCCATTTTAAGGTAGGTGAGGTTTACCCTATGCGATCGCATCCTTAAGTCCGCGATGGCACTTCACAATTTAGGCCTGGGCAGAATATTAAACCCATTTCGAGGGTTTAAGCCTATTTTCACCATTTTTGAATTTTAGAGCTCGGGAAAGGCGATTTTTGAATTTGGGTAAGTGATTTGTATCCATTACAGATCAATTTCCATGATTCCAATCTTAAATTCAACCTTTAATTTCAAAATTAAAGGGCGGAAAGTGGGAAAAATGGGATGAACTTCATAGACAAAATTATTGAGTTTTGATTGGGTGTTTGACCTCCGATTTGAGAGATTTTCATATGTTTAGACTCGTGAGTGAATGGGGGTCAGGAAAATATATTTTTTACCCGATTCCGAAACTTAGGCTCGGGGGACATTTTGGGCGAATTTCCTAATTTCGCGTATTAGCTTTGAATTAGTTAGCTATATTGATTCCTTAAGGTATTATTTACATTATGCAATCGAATTTGTTAGATTTGGGCCACCCGGAGTTCGATACTCGTGGCAAGAGCGTGGTATTGGGTTGAGTAATGCAGTCGAGGTAAGTGGATTGCCTAAGTCTGTGTTGGGGACTTTCCTTTAGGCATTTTTATATTGATTTTTGCTATGTCGATGTCGTAAACGTGAGGTGACGGACACGGGTCATAGTTGCTAAATTTCACTTTTCTTTCCATGGCATCACTCATTTTTATTCCAATATTACTGTTCCTTGTCTTAACTGAGTAGTTAGTTTAAGAATAAGCATGCCTACCTGTCCTTACATGATTATCTCTTATTTGCTACTAGTTGTACCATGCTTAGGTAGTTTACTGTGCTTGCCTATCTTATTTGATACTAGTTGTACCCGACATACTTATGCATTGCGTATTTTAATTGGGACTACGGACTGAGATCCAGAATCTTTCCCCAGTACTGCATTGCATATTTAAACTGGGACTAATATGTTGTGTTGAGCCGAGGGCTCTCTATCTTTTATTAATTCTTACAGTTTTCCCATTAATTCTGCTATCATTGCTGATTATATTTCACTGTTTAGACTTATAACTGACTTGTTTTTAAAACTCAGTAGAGCATTAACCTGACCTCGTCACTACTTGACTGGGGTTAGGCTTGGCACTTACTGAGTACTGAATGTGGAGTACTCACGCCCTTTCCTGCGCATGTTCTCCCCATGTGCAGATCCAGGTACCAGCACGCAATACCGTGGTTAGGCGCATCATAACAGCTGCTTGGGAGACCGCGAGGTAATTCTGCCGCGTCCGCAGGATCTCATGTGTCCCCTTCCACTCCAGTATAGATATAGGAGACATATATAGATACATTTTCCTTATTCCTTTGTATAGAGCTACAGTAGTACAGAGTTTGTGATTTGTGATATTTTGGGTTTTGGGAAAATAAAAGATGTACATGCCGAGCGGCTAAGTTTTATAGTATTGCTTCTTCTTTACTGTTCTATTATTGTTTTGTCTTATTTTCCGCAAATTTTAGGCTTACCTAGTCGTAGAGACTAGGTTCCGTCACGAGACCATTCGGAGGGTAAATCGGGTCGTGACCCATAAACCCCCTTTTCTCTCCACATGCGCATCAATATACATGCGGATTCAAATCTGGGCATGCGCCAAAGTCTAAAATCACAATATGTCGCGCCGCTTTTTCTCGCGAAATCGGGTTTCGACACGTAAAAACTCTTTTAAGGAATGGTGTTAAAAGAGAGAGTCGCCACCTAATGGGTTTGAGGTGCGTTATGGAACCTATTTGCATGTAACTCTACTTTAAACAATTTGCGTCACCAAAGATCGGGTAAGGGATCAAATTACCTCGAGGATAAGGTGTTAGGCATTCCTCGAGGTCCACAACTGTGGGTTCCGGCCGAACTTGAATTATATGAATTAGTCAAAATAAAGAGAAAAGACAAAATTGGGAAAAAAAAACAAAATAATTGATTTTAAGGCAAGGTTGGGGGGAGGGGGCCCTAAATCTTTTAGCCTAAAGGATCACCCCGTGCAACATAAATAATACTTCGTAAATCCCTCAAGGTGGGGTGCTACTCGTATTATTCAGCGGGCACAGACTATCATCTCCTGCTACCCGATTACTATCTTTAAGTTGTTACCTAAAGCGTACTTATTGATTCTAAATCATGCCTTATGCGTGCACTACTCGTCCCATACCTATGGTCTAGGAGGCGTTTTGACCTCTATTTTGGGTGGTTCTAGACTTAACTTAGGTTTCTCAAAAATGAGAAAACTAGGCGACACACAAAAAAAAATTGGACTTCATGTAAAAGAAATTAAGGGCTCAAGTTAGCCTCCGCACGTAGACAACAGATGCACGCAAACAAATTGGCGTTTGACAGTTTCAGAATTGAGTTAAAGTCATTAAATCCTATAGACATGATTTCTACGTAATTCTGGATTTTTGAATATGCATACAGTTTCATACGCGTGGTGCCATTTTTTAAATATGATTTCTAAGTGACTACGTAGTTGCCTACTGATTATAGGTTATAAGCGATTAAGCCTATAGGCATGCTATCTAGATAATTTACACAGTAATTGGCAATGATAGCTACAGGAGATATTCAAAATTACTTAGTTGATCCTATGATGCTTTCTAATAGTGTTCCACGAGACAGTGTTGAAAGTTCAACATTAGCACTTAAAAAAACGAGCATGATTCTCCTATAGGCATGATTTCTGTAATTAATAATTAAGACTGATTTTAGATCCTATAGGCATGTCTACTAAGTGAGCAACCATGACAACAACATATTAACCAATTTACCCTATAGGCATGATTTCTAAATTGTAGATTAGGTAGCACGTAAATTAGTAGAATCTTATAGCACCTAATGAATATGTTGTAATGCAAATTGAGACATTGGTCATTAATTTTCTATGTGCATGGTTTTCTAGCATGTGGAAGAAAATATGTCAAAAAATATAAATACCTATAGACGGGTTATCTAACACTCATCATAGCAGCAAAGTAAACACATATAGGCAGGATTTCTACCCATTTCATGCAATTATTAAAGTAAACCCCTTTTCCCAATTATAAATAACACCTCAATTGTTATTACAACATTATTACAAGCCCAATGAATGAAGTAAATTACGGAATTACAGAATAACTATAGTGAGCCTAAGGCATGCCCAAATATACCTGGTCAAGCCAGACCTTCAACCTCAAGTCCACATAGTTTTACAACAGCCCAGAAATCGTAGCTTCATTTACATAAGCAGTCGGAAACCAGTTGATTCAGCCAGTAGGTAAAAGGAAAAGTTGAGCAATTAGGAAAGTGGCAAAAAACCAGGACCCTAGTATGTCATAGTTCCCAAGGGCTTCAAGAACCCAAGGTAATGCTCACACCAGGGAGGTTAATAGAGGAAATTCAGGGAATGACTAAAGACCAAGTCCTAGTGTGTCTGAGTTCACAAGGGTCTCAATTGGACCCCGAGCAGTGCTCACAATACGGAGGTCAATGATAGAACCTAGGTATACTTGGCTTTCAGCCGGCTAAAAATGAGAAATCAAAAGAGCCCAGGTAACAAGTAAAAGAGAGTGAATTAAGGTTGAGGGACAACACTGAAGGATACAAACATAGTCAAGTTGAGCACATAGAGTAGGTAATCAAACATGGCTTTAGGTTTTAAGGACAGTCTTAGCAAAGATTCAGAAGAAAGAGTTCAACACCTAGTGCATAAATAGTTACACATTAACAAAACAGGTTTGCAGGATTGGTATACACAAACTCATAGTAAAGAAAAGGTTCAAATTATACTAAGTATAGATGCTACTGTTATGAAATAGTCACACTAATTTGGTAGCAGAACAACATTTAAACATGATGGGAAAACAGATTACTATAAATACTGGTGAATCAGAGAGCAAAATCATGCTAAAGGGGGCATACTGATGGAGAACTAGTCGTGATTGACAGGATTAAAACATGATACATAAGCAAGATATAACCACAGAAATCCAGAATAGACTTGTGTCATAGAATAGATGTAAACGTTCATGTTTTGAACACAATTGACTAGTCGACTAAAGGGGATACAAATTATGCAAGTAAAGCATGTTCACATAATAGGATTAATAGCCTAAAGCAGAATAAAACACCAAAAAGATGCTAACAAGTGCAAAGGTCCCAAACAGTAGTAACACATTGGCTAGTTAGACTTGAGAAGAATCTAATTTACTCGAATCAAGTTTAGGCATGCTTTGAGCTATAAACATTATGAAGTTAAACATTAAGGAGACCTAAAAATTGAAGTAAAATAAATAGAATTGCACACAAAAACAACCCAGCAAACTCATTAAAATAACTAACTTCAGAAGTAAAGACATATGCAAATAGCAGATACATAGGAACAAAATTGCAAAGGTTCAGTAACTCACCAGTTAAACAAAAATGCAAGAAAGAACAAAAGTCCACAGTGTTATGAACATCAACGAGAAGAAAGAACCCAGAATTTAGTGGCCTTGGCTTTCAGCCGGCCATAACCAAAGTATAGAACGAGATAATGAAGAAATAACAGAATAAAACTTTGAATTTTAGTTAGATTATAGTGATTCCAAGTCTATCTTAAAGTGGAATGGGGGAGGGGTTTATATAGTGACAGAAATCGAACAAGTAAACAAGGAAAACTTTAAAGTCAAACATAAATAAGGAAGTAATAACATGGAGAATCAAATAAAATTGAATTTAGGGAAAATAAGTAAACCCTAGTTGACAGAAATCGAAGATTGGCCGGGAATCCTGGGCAATCGGACGCATATAGCCATGGTCGTGATGTATATGGACTAAATACATGTCCAGATTCAAGCGGTTAAAGCTAATCTCCCTTTATTCGAAGATTTATACTTGCCAAATAGAGCAAGTACTTATGTAATACCAAAATCGGTTAAGAAACGACGAGACATAACATAAATGAAAAGGGGATCATAGAGTGATTCCATGTTGGAGTCGGATATAGGGTAGAATAAGAGAGACAGTTGCTAGGGTTTGATAGGAGAGAAGAGAAGAGAGGATTTGGGGGCGGAGGCTGGTGAGAATGATTAGAGTTGGGGTGTTTAGGGTAATTAAAAGGGAGGGAGTAATGTGGGATGTTGATCTCTGAGATCAAGGACCGCGATTAGAAGGGGTCTTGGGTTGGGTTGGTTTAGATGGGTCACGTCTGGGTTGTGGGGTTGGGTTAATTGATTGGGTCGGGGGTTATTTAGGGTAGGGTGTCAGGTTTGGGCCAGCAATTGGTCCGAAAATGGGTAGGTTTTTAGGCTAGTTTTTTAAATACCCAATATTTAATTAAATTTTTTATAAAAGTAATTAATAGATAGAAAAAATATCATTTGTGCACTAAAATGATTAAAAATAATTATTAACATTATAAAAATATAAAAAGTCATTTTCTGCCTAAATAATGTAGTCGTACATTAGTATGGGCTATCATTGCAAAAATGTGCAATTAGCTCTAAAATGCACAGGTAATTATAAAAAATGCACTGAAAAATATTTAAAACATTATGTTGGTATAATAAGTTTAGATTATTAAATCATCATAAAAATAATTCGAAGGATAATTAATGGATATTTATATAATAAAATGCAGAAATAAATTGATTTAAAGTCTTTAAAAAATTATGAAAAATTATGAAAAATACATGTATATGCTAATAAACCAAATGATGATGCATATATACTATTTTGAAAGTATATATATAGATTTTTTAAAATATGAGGGAAAAATTGGGTATAAGCACAATACATCAAAACACCGTTCCGGGGTTGTTTTCACAAAAATCAAACCTCGACCAATATTTCCAATTTAAGCTTCCAAACTTAGAACCAATTGACCCAACTCAAACCAAAATCTCCCGGAAATTAAACTAACCACCCCCGCAAGTCATAAAACCTCAAATACACATACAAAAGCTTCACAGGGGGAAACTGGGCTCAGATACACAAAATGGTTGGTTGGGTCGTTACACACTACGTCTTCGATATGAAAAAAATCTCGAGTACAGAATAAATAATAAAAAATAATAAAAAACTCGAGTACAGATTGACGTCCAATAATGCAAAATAAAACAGTTAGTTAAGGTTTAATTATATAGAAACTCTCAAAAATTTAATTGTACCAAAAGGATTACCTTTTCCAAGTTCTAAATGGTACCCTTCACCAATAATAAAAGAAACCATTAAAGACAGAATGGGTAGACTGTATTCAAACTTTCTCATTTGTGAGTCTATGACTCCTTTTTACACATGCAATCCACTATTTTAACTCCTTAACAAACTATTAACACCTGTCTTTATTAATATCTTATTATAATAAATATTAATTAATTATAGTACTAATAAGATATTATCATTGAGACGATCAAATCAAATTTCAATGCCCCCATCCAATCACCACTGTTTATATATTCGAACCTATTTAGCCATTTTACTTGACTTCCCACTCCATCAAACAACACCGCATAATACTTCTCCCAAAAGATATATAGCTCACAAGTCACAACTTGTGCCTAACTTTAATTGTTCATTCCCCTAACTAAACTTCTTCCTCTAACCAAAAAAAAAGGATAAAAAAACGGCCGTTAGATCTCGTCGGTTGGACAGAGCGCTTTAATAGAAAAGAAAAATACTAACCTATACTAAAAATGATTCAAATACGACGTCCACAATGGCCAAGAATCACCTCAACCACCACCATCGACGCCTCTACAACCAATAGAGGCAGGGTGGCTGACACCCTTTATGATAACAAACATATTGGTGGCCGTGTCAGTGCCTCAGAAGCTCTTCGACAAAAACATTATCAGAAAATACAAGAATAAGCTGCTGTGGATTATATATCAAGACTGATGAGGAGAGACCAAAATGCATCTTCTGCCTCTAGCCGGCAGTCTTCATTCAAATGCCGATATGATCCACTCAGCTATGCATTAAAATCGGGAAGCTTCTTGAATGAAGATTACTATATAGCTTTTTCATCAAGGTTTGGGAAAATTTAACACTAGAGAAACCAAAATTTAACTTAGAAGTTTAAATTTGAAAATGTTCACCAAGCTTTGACTTATGTGAAAACGATCCTGGAACTGTGTTTTTATACTTCGATAGCTTCGTATCGTGATTTCAGATTTGGGCGTATGCCCAGAATTGATTTTGGAAGTCCGTAGGTTGATTTGTGTTGATTGTTGGGATTTTTTAAGTAATTAATGAATTGTTAATGCTTAAATGGGTGAATGGGAAATGGAGGGGAAAATGAAATATTTGAGTAATATTTGAGTTTCCCTCCTTTATTGTCCCACGTAGGAGGAAGAAAAGACTTTTGATGGGTATATAAGCAATTGCTCTTCTTCTAGCTAATAAAGAGTTGAGAAGAAAGCAAGCCTCGCGCCGTCGTCGTCATCGCTCGCTCGGCTTCGGCTTCCGGCTTCCGGCTTCGATTCGGTCAAATCGATCGAGAGATTATTTTTTGGACCAAATTTATTTGTTAATAGTAAATATTAACAGAAATGTTATTAAATATTTATTTTAATTTCAAAATATTAATATTAAAATAAATATTAATATTAAATCCATTTCAGTTATTATCCAGAATTTAGTTTTCTGTTTTGTAACAGAAAATTAACTACCCTTCAATTTTCCCTCTTTATTATTGAGTAAATAGCCAATTATGTCATGGCATTTACTTTATGGGCGTTTTTGCAAAAACAGCCATTATGGAGAGTTGCACCTCTTCAGATTTCAGCCCAACTTTGGCTATAAATACAAGTCCATTCTCTCAGATTTTACATACTAATTTCTGAGTTCTCCTCCTTCTTTCTGCATACTTTCATCTTCAAAGAAAGCAAGTAAGTGTGATTTGCTACCGAACTTTGAGTTCGCTGAAACACTGGGGTTTGAAGTACCACTACACCAGTGTGAAATTCGTTCTATCCTGGGAGGAAATAATCCATAACCTTGGGTACTAGGAGGGGATTAAATTCCTTAAGGAAACACTGTGAATTCAGTGGGCTCGGATTAATTTCATTGCGTTTACATTTCTGTTTATTTATTTTATTATTTCCAGAATTGTTTTACAAATACAGAGATATAACAATCTTAAGGAATTTAATATATTTAATATATTTTCTGTATTTGTTTTATATACACTGTTTCTGGAAAGTAAAAACCTTGGTGGTTTTTGGAGATTAAAATCTACGTGATTTTAACGTTTGTGTCATTCTTTTACAGAAATGACGAATGACAACGGAAACGAAGCTGTTCCGATGGTAACTGCCAATGCCTCAACAAGCCGAACAATACCGGCAGCATTGGCACCGGCTGAGAAACCCGGAAAAGTTTCCGGGCTTGATTTCAATCGCTGGCAGCAGAAGATGTTCTTCTACTTGACTACTCTAAGTCTCCAGAAGTTCATCAAGGAAGATGTTCCTGTGTTGTCTGATGAAACTCTAGAGACTGAACGTTTTCTCGTCATTGAGGCGTGGAAGCATTCAGACTTTTTGTGCAAGAATTATATTCTAAGCGGGCTGGAGGATTCTTTGTATAACGTCTACAGTGGCGTGGAAACGTCAAAAGAATTGTGGAGTGCGCTTGAAAAGAAATACAAAACTGAAGATGCCGGGTTGAAGAAGTTTGTTGCTGCAAAGTTTTTGGACTACAAGATGGTAGATAGCAAGTCTGTTATTACCCAAGTCCAGGAATTGCAAGTGATTATTCACGATCTCCTTGCTGAAGGTAAAAGTAAAATTAATACTAATATTGATAGTATTAATTTTATTATGTTTACTAATAAAATTTTTATTGAAGGTCTTGTCATCAATGAGGCCTTTCAAGTAGCAGCAATGATTGAGAAGTTGCCTCCGTTGTGGAAGGACTTCAAAAATTATTTGAAACACAAACGCAAGGAGATGTCCCTTGAAGATCTCATTGTTCGGTTGAGAATCGAAGAGGACAATAAAGTTGCTGACAGGAGAGGCTGTGGTAATTCAACAATAATGGGAGCAAATATTGTTGAAGAGAACAAAAAGAGAAAGAAGGCTTCTGGGCCGAAATACAACCCAAGCAAGAAGCGGTTCAGTGGAAACTGCTACAACTGTGGGAAAACCGGACACAAATCTACGGAGTGTCGTGCTCCGAAGAAAGACAAGAAGAGGGGTCAAGCAAACATGGTTGAAAAGCATGAAAGCATGATGATGTTGATGATTTGTGTGCCATGCTTACTAAATGCAACTTGGTGGGAAATCCTGGTGGTTTGATTCTGGAGCCACTCGCCATGTTTGTGCTGTTAAATAAGCCTTGCTACTTATGCTCCTGTTGGACCCGATGAGACGATTTCTATGGGAAATGCTTCAAAGGCGAAGATTGAAGGATGTGGGAAGATATTTCTCAAAATGACTTCCGGCAAAGTGATGACTTTGAACAACGTCCTTCATGTTCCCGAGATTAGGAAGAATTTAGTCTCTACTGGCCTTCTTGTTAAGAATGGCTTTAAATGTGTATTTGTTTCCGACAAGGTTGTAATAAGTAAGAATGAGATGTTTGTAGGAAAAGGATACCTTACCGAGGGCCTTTTCATACTTAATGTAATGGTTGCTGAAAGCAATAATAAAATTTCAGCTTCGTCTTACTTACTTGAGTCAAATGAATTATGGCATATACGTTTGGGTCATGTCAATTATAAAACATTGCGAAAAATGATTAATTTGAAAGTATTTCCTAAGTTTGAATGCGACAAATCAAAATGTCAAGTATGTGTGGAATCTAAGTTTG
>ML279826.1:17307-28448 GCA_005239495.1 Nicotiana undulata | reverse complement strand
CTGTTAGTTTACTTTTTATTATCAGTTGTTTAGTTTAATATAAATTGGTTGTTCACGCCTCTGTTGCTTATTTATATTATCATTAATTATTCCAATATTGACTATAATTTATCTACAAATGTTTCTACACAGTAACTACAATGTATGTAATTCTTAGTTGACGTTTAACTCCACAACTTCCAAATGATTTAAACACTCCAACCATAGAAGTATATTATCAACAAAGTATGTGCAAATGAAATACAAACTATTAATAATCCTTCAACTTAAATACATTTTAACTACAATTTAACTACAAATGAAAACAATCCTTACCAAACAAAGACTAATAATTTACCTGCAATTTTTCTTACATTTTGCCTACAGTCTTGCAACACTTCCTTTTATATTTGTTTAACTAATATCAGTTTGTAGTGTACATAATAAATATAAAAATTTAATTAATCACGACCAAAGAAAAATTTAGGCGTATTACTCCATACATAGAAGCGAATTAAACAGACGCAAACAAGTTGAAAAATACTGCATAATGATCATTAAAAACTTAATCATTTACACAGAAAAATCTGTTATGTAACTACACAATAGTAGTTGTTTCTACTAACTATTCTAACTACAAGTTATTCATTTCTTTTTCGGCGCATTCTTGCAAGACCTGTTGTTATGTCCCTCACCTCCACAATTTCCACATGACACCTTGTACTTCTTCGACTTTATTTCATCATATGTTTTATATCTTTCCTTTTGAGGTCTCCCAGGATGCCTTTTTTCTCCCGTCGGTGGGTTTACTACTTCATCCAAAATATGTTGTGGCACATTCCATTTGCTTTCATCAGGAAGAGGATTAACTGGTATTTCATACGTACGCAGAAGGCTCTCCTTTGTGTAATATGGAGAGCAATAGTTTTCATATGTTTTATTCTTGTGCCTTAATGCTGCTAAAGCATGCGCGCATGGAAGTTCCTCAAGTTGGAATTGCCCACAACTACATTTCTTGCTTTCTAGACACACAATGTACCGCTTCACACCATCTAACACCGTATGAAGATGATCGGTTGAAGCTCTCACCTACAATTGCACAACAAACAGAAAAAATATTATCTCAACAATACAAATAAATTAACAACAACTCTTCTACATATCACATTCAAAAATTCATACAAATCAGTTAAACACTGCAAATAACTACATTTTGCCTACCATTTAACTACAATCTGGACACATAGCATATTAAGTGAAAATATATTTTCTGCAGCAAATAAACAGATATTACCCTGAGCTTTTGAGATAGTGTTCTGTTGATCTCCAATTCTTTGTGAAATTTGGACCGAAGGAACGTGAAAGTACCCTTCGCCTTCAATAACTTCTCGTAGGTCCAACGTTCTAGCAGTTTCCGCATATACTCCAAAAGGTCAAATATCGACAGCTCTCTCGCATCCTTTGTTACAGCGTTCAATGACTCCGCTATATTTGATGTCATTGTCCAAGTTCTATTCACTGTTGCATGTACTCTTGACCATCTGTGGTAGCCAATTTCATATAGGTAAGTTTTCACACGCGGGTCTACCTCTTCAATCTTCGACATCCTTTCATTAAATTCATCCAGTGTGTATGAACGTGCTGTAGCAAAGTACAATTCATGTAATTGTAGATGACCCTTCTTGAACTTTGATCTTATATTTGTCCAAATATGCCACATGCAAGAGTAATGTGGCATTCCCGGATAGACAATTGATGTTGCCTTCAATATACTCTCATTCCTATCCGAAACAACACACATTGAAGGTCGTTCACCATATGCCTGCTTGAATTGCTCGAAAAACCACTTCCAAGACGCGTCGTTTTCAGAATCAACCACACCATATGCCAAGGGCAATATTGTACCTACAATTTCAAATCATAAAATATCAGCTGACAGACTTAATTATATATATATAATAACATAACTACATTACAAATACATTATATCTACATAATATAGATAATTTATCTACATTTATAATACTAACTACATTTTAACTACATTTTATTGGGACTGCATACAAAATAACTACAAAATAACTACTTATTACCTGCTGCATCCATTGTGCTTGCTGTCAGCATAATCCCCTTGTAAGCTATCTTTAAGAATGTGCCATCAACTACTACTACTAGCTTACAATGTTGCCAACCACTAATTGACGTACAAAGAGCAACAAAGCAGTATAAAAAGCACTCATCTGCTGTCTTGTCCATCAAGGAGCATGTGTGTTGTCTGTTGAAACTCTTGACTTTGAACATTGCTGAATCATTAATTGACGTTGCCTTAAAATGCCATTTACAGTTTTCACCAATGCATACGAGCCAGTAACTACAAAAAATACAATATTTTTAATATAACATTAGCTTAAACTACAATTAACTACATTTTAACCACAATTTTACCACAATGTCAAAATAACACATTCCATGAGTGAATCACTGCTTTTAATTATCTTTTATCCACAAATATCTACATACCTTCTATGACTAGATCTTTTAACTCTAAATTGGAACTTGTGCATCACAGCAAAGTTCTTCATTGTAGCAGCTACAGTTTGTTTGTCCTGATACACTTGTCCTTCTTCAATAATACTTTGCGTACTTTCTGTTATTATTTCACTTTGATAATCCTCAATAGCTGGAGAGGACGGCGTTTCAAGTAATTTTAGTGATCCAGAGGAACCTGCACCAACATAACGACAATCAGTGTTTTTATAAATTTGTAGAATCTTTGTATTTTATACATCAATACATAATAATGACTTCATTCACAGATTGTAGTTTATACGTCATTGTAGTTTATGACACATAAATATTTGATAGCATAGGTTCTAGTTTATTTTGTCATACAATTGTAATGAGTTTAACGATAATTATGAAAACCCAGGTTTGTAGTTTAATTGTAGTCATATGTAGTTGAATTGTAGAAAATGCATTAAAACATTATATATAGACAGTTTTAAAATTCACAAACCTGTACTCGTGTTATCCATGGTGATAGCCAATTCCATATTGAAATCACGTACACTAATACATAACGGATATGAACCTAAGCTTCTATGCTCCCTTTTGGTCTCCATATACACATGAACACCCATGTCATTCCTTATCTCCATCGGAGGGCAATTGTCGTTCACTAGGTATTTGATTTCAACAATTTTATCTGAAGTATCAATCGACAGTTGTTCTGCAATCGCAGAAATCAGTAAACTGTAGTTTGCATTATCATCTACGACAATTCCGTCAACTTCAAAATCTCTAAACCTTCCATAGTGATCCCAAGTCCCATTCAATTGCAGCATTATTGGTATTTTGGCCATGCTGGCATGAAGAAAAGAAGTACAACAGATTTATGTTCAAAATTTTTTGAGAACAACGAATACAGATTTGTCGAAATATAATTTCTGGAAATTGATGATCAATTTCGTATGAATGTTTGAATTCTACAATTTGAATTCAGTCTGTGAAAGATGTAGTTTGTATAGTTGATGCTGATCGATCACTTTTGTTCTATTTGAATTTTTGAATTGTAGTTTTCAGAGTAATTTTCGCTGATTAAGAGTTGCCTTCCGTTACGATTTTGAAAATTAATGTCGACAATATCACGTGGAAGATTTTATTCCAAGATTTTCGCCCCAGAAAAAGGGCAAATTGCTGCCATTAAATATGCTAATTGACGATTTGTATTTAATTTGTAGAAATAGTATTAACAGTGCGGATAATTAACAAATAATGAACATATTTAGTAATAAGGTTTCCTATATGGTATAGGAAAGAAAAAATCCCTTTCCTAAAACACAACTCACTAAGTTGGGCTAAATAGACTTTAGTATTTGGAAAATCAAAAGGAATTTTTACATAATTAGCCAGCTAGATTTAGTGTTTATTTTTTTTATCGATATACATAAGTTATACTGATTCTATTCGGTTATATGCATATTATATATGGATTATACATATATTATAAATTTACTGTCTATTTTAGTTTAAGTGGCCGACTGAACGACTATTCAAGTTAATATAATGATGTCACACTCGAAAAAATTCATTAATAACACGCGATTAATACCTGACACTTTACCCGCACAACATGAGCCAACCCATGTCATTTCACCGACCATATGCATTCAAAACCTTGTTTAAACCATTTAAAAATATCTCTCTCTATATATATGAAACAATTTCATATTAAATGATTAAAGCAAAAATATTAAAATTATCCTTTCATGCATACCCCGTACGAACCATAATTACAACCCAACATACTATTTATGGAGTTTTCACTTTCAAAAACTGTCTACTTTTAGGAAAAATGATTAAATTTATTTCTCTAAATTCGAATATTATCTACAATTTATCTTTATTATACTATCCGACCATATTTCCTCATATTTTATACTATCCGATCAAATATACCTATATTGTTAGTAAAATTTTAAAAATTTTCCCCAAATGGAAATTCCTACCCAATAATTACAACCCAACATGCTATTTATGGAGCCTGTAAGACATGAAACAAATGTAGTGCTAATTAGGTTCATTAGTTGTAACACAGCCCAATTTATTTGTAAGGAGAGTTTGGGCACCAACTCTCTAAATTGGGCCAACATTAGTGGACAGTAATATTTGAAGAATTAACATAAATAACCATCTAAATTGATAGCAGGCGGATATATAATACGTGTATAATTCGTAAAATTTTCTTGTGGCTCTCAATTTTGCGGCAACCCATTGAATTCGTATTCACTTTTATTTATTTTTTAACTGAAATCTAAGTTTTGGATAACTCAGATACATACACTTTTCTCTTCTAATTTATTGTTGTTTTCTTCTTATTTGTGCTTAAGTTTCTTGTTCTTCTTAGTTGCACAATGAGTTTGTTAAAATTATTGTTATTTTGACAATTTGATGATTGTCATTTATTTTTTATGATATTTGAAAGTTAAGTTTCAAATTCGAAGCTCATTCGGAATAGATGTGGGATTGATTTGTGTATTTGAATGTTGAAATTTGAAGAACAAATTTATATTTCAGAACAAAGATTTGAAATATGAAGTCGTATTCAATGGATTGAACTATTCAAGATTCGAATTTCTGAAGTTGCATTTGAAAGATAGAAGAGCTTTTGTCTTTGTATTTGATTTTTGAAGTTGCATTGACGAGATTTAACTACTTTGAGATTCGAATTTCTGAAATTGTATTTGAGAGATAGAAGAATTCAATTTTGAATTCCTGAAGTTGCATTGAAGTGATTGAACTACTTCAGATTCGAGCGGGTACACTTTGCAAATTTTTATGCAATTTGGATATAACTTCAATGGTGGCCCCAAAAGTGAATATATATATATATATATATAGAATGAAAAAAACAAACAGTAAATGTAAAGAACTAAATATTAGGTAAATTATATATGTAATAACATATGTACATAATAATATTATATACTACCAAATTGTTAATTATAGAACTAAATATTAGGTAAATTATATCCAAATATCCAAATAGTTGTTTAATTTATGTGCATTGACGACGACCTATTACAGCATATAACTATTTATATTGTCATTTGATAACATGAATAATCGACTATTTAGTAGGTTATATTCAGTTAACATATTTTTTGATAGTGTAAAATTATTTACAATCATTACTGTATATAAACTAAGTGTCGAAGACAGCCGTGGAAGCACTGAAGCTGGAGCTTAGTCGCAGTTAGAAGAGAGAAGAGAAACTGGAAAATGAGAACTGTTTCATTGAAGAGTAAAGCTACAATATTAATACACATTTACTAACAGACTATACTAACTAACGCTCAAATACATAATTACCCTCAACAAACTACTTAATTACCTTCGTGTCTATGTCCTCAATACTCCGCCTCAAGTTGTGTAGTGTGAATAAATTGTACAATCCCAGCTTGGATAATAGAAAATCATGTTGTGCCTTCCCTGGTCCTTTGGTTAATACATCTGCTATCTCCGAATTTGTAGATATATGCGCAGTCTGAATTAGGCCCTGTTGGATTTTTTCTCAAATGAAATGACAGTCAAATCTCAATATGTTTGGTCCTTTCATGATAGATGGGATTCGCAACAATTTGAATGACTGCTTTACTGTCACAATACAACTTCACTGGAAGTTTCAAGTCCACATTTAACTCTTTGAACAACCCTGTCAACCAGACCACCTCTGCTATTGCATTGGCCATACTTCTGTATTCAGCTTCTGTAGAGCTTCTTGACACTGTACTTTGTTTCTTGGACTTCCAAGAGATAAGAGAATCACCTAGCTTTATTACAAAACCATTCACTGACCTTCTAGTCATTGGACATGTGGCCTAGTCTGCATCATAATATACTGTGAGTTGGCTAGAAGACTGAGATGACAGTAGAATCCCCAAACCAGGTGCATTCTTCAGGTATCTCACCACCCTCAATGCTCCTTCCATATGTGACTTCTTTGGCTTGCATGAACTAGCTTAAGTTCTGTACAT
The DNA here is from genome assembly GCA_005239495.1 of Nicotiana undulata. Classification (NCBI taxonomy): domain Eukaryota; kingdom Viridiplantae; phylum Streptophyta; class Magnoliopsida; order Solanales; family Solanaceae; genus Nicotiana; species Nicotiana undulata. The sequence continues at coordinate 21,933 of ML279826.1, read as the reverse complement.
CATAGCTGATGTCTGGCCTTGTCATAGTAAGATACAACAACTTCCCAACTAATTTCTGATAGCTGCTTGGATCACTAAGTAATTCATGAGTATCTAGATTGTCAAGTGGACTAGCTTGATCATACTCTGCACTGGTGAGCTTATGACTTGTGTCTAGAGGTGTGCAAGCTGGTTTAGAACATGCAAGACCAAGTGTGGTAATGAGGTCAAGAGTGAACTTCTTTTGACAAACCAAAATGCCATGTCTGCTCCTTGCAATTTCAAGACTAAGGAAGTATCTCATCTTCCTCAGGTCCTTGATCTTGAAGTGATGCTGGAGAACAATTTTAGCATCCTGAATCAACTGAGGAAAGGAGCCAGTGATTAAGAGGTCATCCACATAGATAAGGATAATGACCAAGTCAGTACAAAACTGCTTACTAAAGAGGGAATTGTCACGGTGACTCTGTAAAAATCCGGAGGATGAGAGGGCCTCACTGAGCTTCAAGGTCCATTGTCTAGAGGCCTGCTTGAGCCCATACAATGATTTCTGAAGCTTGCAAACTCTAGGAGGCTCCCCCTCACCAAGAAGACCAAGGGTGGAGTCATGTACACTTCTTCCAGTAAATCACCTTGAAGAACTGCATTGAAGACATCCATTTGGTGTAGCTTCCATCCTTTCATAGCAACTAAGGACAAAATAGCCCTTATTGTGACCATTTTCACCACGGGGGAGAAGGTCTCTTGATAGTCACGACTCTCTTGTTGTGTCTAACCTTTGGCCACTTGTTGATACCCAATTTTTTCCAAAATATTTTAAAATTTGCATATATGCTTTCAAAATCACTTTTCATGATAACTGACCTTTTTCCATAATTTTTCATATTTTTGTTAATTTCCTTTCCAATGTATCCAGTATTTTTATTCAATAATTATGCATAAATTGTATTATAAATAATTTTAAAATGTTCCCAGCTCAATGTATTATTTTTTAATCCTATTAGGATTTAATTATTTCATAAATTAGCCAATTTGACATTATTTAGCTATAACTACAATAATTTTATAATTATAACCTAATTATACGTTTTATACTATTTAAACCAATAACTAGTCATTTTATATTTTTTAATATTAGCTAATTACCTTAATCTCATTTATTTGGCATTTATTTCATTTTTTATTATTACTAGCTATTTTTATTAATTATTTATCTATTTTAAAGGGTATTTAACTAATAGCCATCTTTTAATTTCAATTGTAGCCTAAATTAAACCCAATACCCCAATTAAATTAACCCAATTACCCAGCCCAAACCTGAATTTCTACCCAGCCCAGACCTAAATTTCTACTCGGCCCAACCCTTCGATCAATCTGAGCCGTTGATCAATTTGAATCAACGACCCAGATTAATATTTACCTAAATTAGACCTAATGACCTACCCCCGTCCCCCATTTCACTCAGACGCTCATCTCTCTACTCTCTCTCTCTCTCTCTCTCTCTCTCTCTCTCTCTCTCTCTCTCTCTCTCTCTCTCTCTCTCTCTCTATCTCTCTAGCCCCCTCTAGAGACTTCCAGTCTCTCCACCTTCGATGTAGTCCGTTCGTCTTCTCCGGCCGCCTCTTCGCCAGAGGCCATGGAGTCCTCACCATCCTCAGGCCTCCCATGGCTCCTTTACACCGGTGTTGCTGTCTCTAAGGTATTCAAGAGACCCGGGTTCACTCTCTCACGCCTTGGCCTGTTTCAGGCCTCCGTGGCTCGATGTCCAGTAAGATTTTCCTACTTTCCGGCTAGATCCTGTGGTTTCTATGTCGACTCTCTCTCTCTCTGGGTTCTCTCTTTGAAACCCTAACTTCTAAACTTCCGATTCCTTTAGATCTTTAACAGATCTATACATATTATGAGGTTTTCCTATGTTTTCTTTAAAGATTCTCCTATTTTTCTTAAACGATTCTTCATTTTTCCAAAAAACTAGGGTTTTTAAAATTCTTTTCAAAAATAGTTTTCCTTTCTGATTTTTAGCATTATCTCATGATTTTCATCATGTTTATCATTATTGAAACCTTTATTTTTTTGGTCTGATTTATTTTGCTAAAACCCTAGGTTTTCGGTTTTAATCCTAGATTCTAAGTGTGTCTTTAATGATACGTTTGTTAGATCTGTATGTGTGCTTGATTTTCATGAGTCTCTCGAGTCTCTATGATTTTACCCTATCTTTGCTCATTTGGCTTGCTGGTTCTTTCTTTTTTGCTTACACTGTGCTTGTTCTATTAGTCCCTCTAATTGTTACTATTTTTTCTATGAGATTCTTGCTACTGTGATCATTAGGGTTTTTGATTCTTGTCCTATCGATTATACCATATTTATTCTACTAAGTCCTTTAATTATTTGCTATGTCCTATGTGAATCCCTAATTTTATGTGATTAAGGTTTCTGATTTTGCCTAATATATGTCTATTCCGCTTAAATCAGTACTATTTGCTATTGTGAATCTTTGATGGATCCTTCACTGATTTTTGTGATATTCTCTATTGGTTTTAACCCTTAAGGTATTTTCTTACCTTATTCTATGGTCGACCAGGCTGTTAAACTAATTCTTAACTCTTCCCTTAATTGGAATATTCTGAACTTAGCCTCTATTATGTGTCTTATACTTTTACCATGCTGAAATTGTTTCCTTGTGTGTCATATTCAATCTCGCAGGGTATCTTTCCTTAATTGTTTACATGTTTTTTACCGTTTGAAATTTAACCCCCTTAATTAGGGAAAGTACTTAAACTGATTTGTGTTGATTGATTCTGATTCCCTAATTACTGACTGACTGTGGACTCTTACCATATTCTCTGCATGTTTCAAAACTATAAATACCCTTGCTCTTTCATTAGCAACACACAAACATACACATTTTTCAACTCTCTCTTACTCACACACATACTGTTCTTCTCTTGATTGCCTGTTGTTACTAGTCGGCTGAACGCCAAGACTAGTTGTTCTATTTGCTTGCTCTTCATTCTGTACCTGCTATCCTTCCAACTGGTATATCTCCAATTTATGTTTAAGCTTCAAAACAACATGTTTCTTTGGGTATTTCAATTCATATTATTCCTAATCTGCTTCTACTTATGGTTCTGTTGTCCTACTTACAACTAGTTCGTATGCTCTGTTGTTTTAGTTCTTAGTATCTTTCCTCTTTAGCCTCAGCAAGTGTACTACCCCTTGCATGTTTTAATATAATTCTGTTTATGTCTTCTTGTGATTCCTAGTATACTACAATTGCACTATGTGGTACCTAGTCTCCATGTAATCTTGAACGCATGCTATACTCCAAACCTTTCATTAACCTATGTGTGGCTATGTTTATTATGTGCTCTAGTACTCCATCTATCTGGTTCTGGTTAATCCTTGGCATGAACCTTTTGTGACAAACTATGTCTGTTTAGGTTTTGTACAAGTTGTGATACTCTATTAACTAGTATCCCAATCTGTTTCTATATGTCCCCATTTCCTGCTCCATTGTTTGTATTGTCTCTATGCACTGTGTGATGTTTGGTGCTGGTTGATTGTTCTGAAACTGTTTCCCTAAACCACTCACTTACTATTTTGCAAACCATTTCAAATAAACCATCTTTTAGAGATGTTCTTTTAACTCAACTCTTTTTCAAATCATCTCTTACACTTCACTTTATTCTTAGAACATAAGTTCTCCCCCCTCAGTGTGAGCATTGATTTGGGACCCCGAGTTCCCTCTGAACTCTAACACACTGAGGTTGGCGCTTCCACACTGCACATGTTCAATTCTTGGTTACTAAGTCTGGGTGTGAGCATTGCCCGGGAGCCCTTGAGGTCCTTAGAGAACTTTGACACACTCGGATTATGAAAAGGCTGTGAAATACCATATGACGATAAGGTTTGGAGGACTTTGGCCTATCTGTAGGCTCCCTATAGAATAGCTTTCCCCCCCTCTATTTCAATGATGTAATTCATGATCCTTGGTCTGTAATAATTTTATTGTAAACAACTCTAGGGGATGGATAGTGAAAAGGGGAAAAGGATAACTGTGCATGGTATAAATATAAAGGGTAGAAATCATGTTATTAGGATTACATTTCCTATGTGTGCAATAAGAATCATGCTTAGGACTAATGTGTGCATCAGAAATCATGCTGTTTAGGATTTCATAAACCTGTTTTCAGCACTTTACTTCAACACTGTTATGTCGCTTAAAAACATCAAGTTCAGTAATAACAATGAAAATGCGTCCATGTGATTATGTTCATGCATTCTAAAAAATGTAATCTAAATCCTGCCTTAAACGAGTGTTAACAAATCTGCAATACTTTGCCATGTTTTACGTAGAGACCATGTTCTAGGTAAACAACTAATAAACATGTCACTCTCGTACTTGCTGCATATTTTGGAAGCATGTTCAACTACTGTTACTGCATACATTTAGAAGATCATGCCTAGGGATTTTGCACACAAACCACTCTGTATCTCTATATGTGCATATTAGACATCATGTTTTAGGATCTCATGCAACGCCTAGTTTAACTACTATGCATGAGAAATGCCTAACAAACAGGTCCCCCCCCCCCCCCCCCCCCCCTTAACAACTTATTGTATTCTCCCTTTTTTCTCACCACAAAA
>ML279826.1:0-17047 GCA_005239495.1 Nicotiana undulata | reverse complement strand
CCCCCCCCCCCCATGTTTTCATAACTGGTATTAATTCCGCAATTTTCTAAGTACAACACGTTTAGGCAACATAACTCAAACAGTTTCTTTAATAATCCGGGTAACTACTGAGCCTTATTCCCACGCCTAGGCAAGCCTTAGGTGGTTGAATCATTAAACTGAGAATCCGCCTTTCCTGTATATGTTGCTCAATGCTTAACAATTTCTTTTAATCAGTAGGCAAAACTGGTTAGGGCTTCTTAAGTAATAAAAAATAAACCTGCATGTCTGTTTATCTTCTGAACTCACTTAAACACCACATCTTAGGGTTCTGAATCTAAATACTGTCCTTACTTGTGTTTGAGTCGTGTTGTTATGTGCATTATCTGCGGAGGTAAATTTTATCCTTTTACATGCTCCTATGTGTTCCCATTTACTGCAGTCCTATGTGTTCTTTATTTGTCGCCTTAGAATATTACCTTTCAAATCTGAGGGTCTGCCTAGTACCCCCCCTTTTTTAGGATAGTAGTCCTAACCTCTCCCCGGGACTGATAGGAAGGGACGGGTAACAGCACGCAATAGAGTTCGTGACCAACACACACTTTAATTACCTTCACGGGTTAAGAAAGGGTACAATATGGATATGATGACCGATGCACTAATACCACGTGTAGCCCCTCTTTGAGAAGTGTCATACCGGGTATTGCATTGATGTGATCCATATTATCACAAACCTAGGATATCCTTTATTTTAAATGTTTAGATTGAAACTCTTTTCAAAACTTATCCTTTCTATAACTGTTTTCAGACACCTTGTATGCTTAAGGACTTAAACCCCCTCTTATTTGAGCCTTTATTTGTTTATTCGCTAAATCGTACAAATTCACAAAAGCTATTTGGCCCGGAACCACATTTGTGGATCCTGAGGGGTTCCTAACACCTTCCCCTTGGGATAATTTCAAGCCCTTACCCTATCTCTGGTTAACAACGTAGTTGTAAATGAACCCTTTAGGTGCCATAACGCACCTTTAAAATTGTTAGGTGACGACTCTAAAAAAAAATACAAACCCCTTTCCCAAAAGGAAAGAGTTGTCTCAACCCAAAATGTCGAAACCCGATCTCCGTGAGTAAAAAGGGGGCGCGACAGCATGGCAACTTCGCTGGGGATATTTAGGTTTTTACCGTTACAAACCTCTTTGTGAATTTTTCTGAGTTTGATATTTGTACCCTTTCCTTTTCCCCTTTTATGTGCAATTAACAGTTTTTCTCTTTCAAGTATTTATTCCTTTCCAAAAAGCAAAACTGACATATTTCTTTGTTTTCCTTTGCAACCGCTTTAAATTATAACTGTTGTATTTACCGCTTTCTTAACGTGCAAATACATGACCACCTTCTTTTAATGCTTATTATTGCATAACCATGCTCGACATTCATACTCCACTCGTGCCAAACAAAATACTATAGCAACGCTTGATGAGTGGTTGCGCTCTTCCTATATTATTACCCCCCTCAATTCGGAAAGGCTTATTTGCGGTAAAACTAGTCGATCAGCGGTGCAGTCGACGATTCCGTGCCTTCCCCCTTGAGTTGTCCGCTCAAGGGTACCAGTCTAAAACCCCATAGAAACCTTACTCTTTTATGTTGTTGCATATATCATGGTCAAACCTAGACAAGCTAAAGTGTTGTCCGCACGATAGCTTTTAAGATAGCCTTATCCAAAAGTCCACCGGGTTTCCCTAAACCCAAACGGACATCATCACGTTCTGTGCATTCATTTGGGGAACTAAATACTTCATGCTAATTGTTGATATTAAATAGTTGAGTCCGGTGGGGGTAAGGGCATAACCTTATTTGCCTTGCAGAAACATGAGGCACAAAGTCCCCAGATTCGGCATGATCTCCAATATCCACTCAGGACTGTTGAATTGGTGGGAAGATCTACACTCCAGTGACAAAACTCTCGTCAGAGAATACTTGGGCAACCTACCATATATCCTAGGAATCCAGCCTAACAAAATGATAATACAGGATGCTACCTTATTCTGGGATTGCGAAAGGTCCGTGTTCCGCTTTGGGGACATTGAAATGACGCATTTGCTGGAGGAAATAGGAGGACTGGCTGGCCTAGTGTGGGAAACCCCGGGGCCGCTGATGCCTGAGAACCGCACAGGAAAAGGTTTCCTTAAAATGATGGGTCTGAAGAAGAATACAGAACTGGTATACTTGAAGGAATCATACATACCTTTAGATTATTTGTATGAGAGGTACGACCACAACAAATCATACCGTACCTACCATGACGAGTTTGCTATCACCTCCCTGGTACACATCCATCGTAGAGTGTTCGTCTTTATGTTCTGCTTTTTAGGTTTGATCGTGTTTCCAATGAAGAAGGAGAGAATTCATACCATACTGGACATGGTGACTAACGCACTAATGGAAGGGATTGGTGGGCAAGACTTCAGCATTGTGCCTATGATTATTGCAGGTATATATCGGGCTTTGGAGAAGTGTCAACAAGGAGCAAGACATTTCTAAGGTTGCAACCTATTACTTAAACTTTGTCTCATGGAACACCTCCAAAGAGGTGAATACCGACAATACATTCATCGAAGGATATGGGATGACCACATCGCTTTCCATCACCCGAAGCGAATGAATTACATCCCCGACATGTTCGCTCAGCCTGAGAATGCCGAAGGATGGGTTAAGCTCTTTGATAATCTGACTGAAGAACATGTTTAATGGATGTTTGAGTGGTTTCCGACATATGAGTTAATCGTCCGATCCCGAGATGCACCATTTATGATACTGATTGGTTTAAGGGGGACATACCCTTACATCCCTCTTCGAGTTATGAGGAAAGCGGGTAGGAAGCTAGTCATACCCAGGGTCGACAAAATGAGCCATCTTCGAGAAAACTTCCAAAATGATGACAGTCCTCATAAGTGCCACCTGTGGCACTGCAAGATTGTACTTGAGAAGGACACCATCGAGCCAGACATGTATCATGCCGGTTGTACCCCTTTCTATCCTGTTGGTTAGAAGTTAATCGAGGCAATTCGAGCAAGCTAGGATAGATCCAATGTCACAAGGTTATAGATGAAAAGGCTGAAGCACAAGTCAAGTTCAACCAGCTGCGCAAAAGGATCCGTGAATGTGAGGATGAGCACCAAGAAATACATGAAGCTAACAAGAAGCTGATTGAGGAGTGGAAAGACATGGCTATCAGCACCAACAAGAGGTTGGGATACTTAGAACGAGGTATAGTCGAGCTGGAGGAGAAATTCATCAAAAGGGTCGAAGACTGCCAAAGGGCTGAGGGAATTGAAGGAGGATATCTAGCCAGAACATACCTGTTGCTGGGACTTCAAGACCTGGGAAAGCTGTTCGAGGGAAGAAGGAATGTCGAGTCTGGGGAAGGTCCTTCTAGGACCAAATAGATGGGAATGTCTTTATTTTCTCTGTCAATGTAATAAGGCCAAGGGCCATTAGTGACCTTTATTTTTTAATTTAGTATCATTTTGGGATTTGTCTATTTTCTTATCAATAAAATGAGGCATTTAGCATTTTAAGTTCTCCAAATCAACTTGTCGCTAGGCCTACCTCGGGCATAAAGAGGTTCCCAAATTAGGACACGCTTTACATTCCCGTGCTATGTGTTTAAATACTGCAATATTTTTCATAATCCTCACTGACTAGGTTACCTTTTGTTTTTATTTTTTTTTCTTTTCTTTATTGCTCCCCTCCCCAAAGGTTAGTTCATGCACTCTGGCATCATCAACTTATCTCACAAGATCCAAGGGCCCTCCACCTACTCCTCCTCTTAGTCCTCCTAAAGGCAAGAACAAAGGCAAGAGTAAGATGGAAGAATCCAGCAGCACCAGGATGGAGAATATGGTTGAACGACTAGAGGCCACTGACGGCTGAGGTATTCAGGTCCTAAATGAGAACATGTCATCACTGGAACAGAAATTGCTGAAATTTCAAGAAGAGCTCGATCAGGTTTGAAATCTGGCCAACCTGTCATTTTCCCTCAACATCCCAGACGTCAACTTCCCAAACACTCAAAACCATACACCTCCACAAAATATCCCAAGACAACAGAATCATCACACCACTCCGCCAAAGAACCAAACTCTCTCGACACAATGCAACACTTTCCACACTTCAAACAACACTCCATTACTTATCCCAAAACCTCAGAACCCCACAAAAGACCATTTTCACAATCCCATCTATGTGGAGACCATGCCACATTCCACTCCACCTATTCCATACCCGTCCGAGTCAGATGAAAAAGACCTGCTTATTAAGAACCTGGCCGAGGAACTAAGGAAGCTGACCAACCGAGTTCAGGGTGTTGAAGGAACCAAGGGAATCGAAGGGTTGAATTATGAAGACCTCTGTATACAACCTGATGTCGAACTGCCCGAGGGGTACAAACCTCCGAAGTTCGAGATGTTTGACGGTACTGGTGATCCAAGGGTCCATTTAAGGACCTATTGTGACAAGCTGGTTGGCGTATGAAAGGATCCACATGAAGTTGTTCATGAGGAGTTTGAAGGGAGATGCATTGACCTGGTACATCATCCAAGATACCAAGAAGTGGTCAAACTTGGTAGGTATGGCGTCTGACTTTATGGACAGATTTAGATTCAACACAGAGAACGCACCAGACGTGTTCTATATCCAGAATTTGAAGAAGAAACCCACAGAGACATTTCGCGAGTATGCTACTCGCTGGAGGTCCGAAGCTGCTAAAGTCAGACCTGCTTTAGAAGAGGAGCAGATGAACAAGTTCTTTGTCTGGGCTCAGGACCCGCAGTACTATGAACGGATGATGATGATTGAGAATCACAAGCTCTCTGATATTATCAAATTAGGGGAGCGGATTGAAGAAGGTATTAAGAGCGGTATGGTCACAAATTTTGAAGCCTTGCAAGCTACAAACATGGTTTTACAGTCCGGTGGTGTGTCCAAGAAAAGGGACATGGGAGCTGTAATGGTTGCACAAAGAGCAAATCCCCACTCAAATACCAAATCTACCCAACACCACCACTCACATACCAACCAACCCACAACTACCAAGCACCTTCACCCACATACCAAACTCCACCACCCACATATCAACCTACTTCACCCTGATACTCCCAACCCGCTCCTGTCTACCACACTTATAATTCTCAACCAACCCATTACCAATCACCCCCTGCCTGTCAAAACTTCCCTAGACCTCGACCTAATTTTTATCGCACACCTCCAAAATAATACACCTCCATAGCGGAACCCATTGACCAGCTGTATGAGAAACTCAAAGCTTCCGGTTACGTCACACCTATCCCTGCTGCCACCCCTGAAAACCCTTCTCAGTGGGTTAACCCAAACAAGTCATGTGCATACCATTCCGGCATGAAGGGAGACACCATCGATGATTTCCGCTCTTTGAAAGACAAGATACAGTCCTTGATTGATAACAAGATTATTGTGGCAAAAGATCCTGCTCCGAATGTCCGCAACAATCCTCTGCCAGACCATAAGGGTGGAGGTATCCATATGATTGAAATAGAAGATGATTGGGACCCCGAGGGATCAATCGGGTTGATCGCAGAAGGCGATGATCCAAAAAAACCAGCAACCACTCTCAACCCGATCATAGTCCAGATTCAACCGTCCGAGGATGCTGAGGTAAATATGTCCATACCTCTTGAGTTTGAAGCAGCGCCACCCGCGAAGACACTAGTACCGATTGAAGTTGAGTTCGTGTCTTCGAAAAATGCACCCGCACCATTTGAGGTTGCAGTCTTGCCACCCAAGGCACATGTTCCATTTGAAGTAAGGATAGCCGCACCAATTCTAGTGTCGATGTCGATCATGCCACCCTCCTATACAAACTCTATCCCGTGGGATTATACAGTCGAGGCGAGAAGGAATGGCAAGGTCAAAGCTTAGGAAGCTGTTGCAGCACAAGGTATGAAGAGAACTGGTAGGGTCTATACCCCTAAGCATCTGGCCGAATCAAGCAAGCAGGCTGCCAACCGGCCTCCCCTTATTGAGACAGGTCCGGACGACCTTTGGAGGAAAGTACAGGCTAAGGAGTATTCAGTCATCGATCAGCTGAACAAGATGCCAGCACAAATATCCATCCTCTCTTTGCTGCAGAATTCCGAGACGCACCGAAGTGCTCTGTTGAGGGTGTTGAGTGAAGCGTATGTACCAAACAACATCACTAGTGAGGAAATGGCCAATATGGTGGGCCAGGTGTTGGAAAGTCACAAGATCACTTTCCATGAAGACGAGCTACCTCCTGAAGGGCTGGGCCATAACAAAGCATTGCGCATCACTGTGCAATGCGAAGATTATTTCATCACCAGAATCTTGATCGATGGAGGATCCAGTCTTAACATTTTCCTGTTGATAACGCTCAAGAAATTGGGTAAAGGGCTGCATGAGATAAAGGATGGAGCAATCAACGTGAAAGCCTTCGACTGTTCTCAGAGGTCCACCATTGGGGAGATCAGTCTATGCATGCAGATGGGACCGGCGTGCTTTGAGGTAGATTTCCAAGTGATAGACGTACCGGCATCCTACAACCTGCTGTTGGGACGACCCTGGATCCGCGCTGCTAGGGCCGTAGCATCGAAACTACATCAGGCGGTGAAGTTCGAGTGGAACCACCAAGAGGTGATTGTTCATGGTGACGGTAGCAACCGTATTTACAATCGCCAGACTATTCCGGTGATCGGAGGATGAAGAAAGCTGGGTGGAGAAACTTACCACCACATTGAACGGGTCAACACCATAGATAAGGACAAATAGTGGGATAGCAAAATCGGGAGTATACTAAACTGGAATGTGTACGAGCCTGGCAAAGGGCTCGACAAGAACCTTCAAGGAATCTCCAAACTTATCAAGATCAAAAGCCATGGCACCACTTTCGGTCTGGGATACGAATATACTTGGAAAGAGTACAACGACTGGTCGCCACCTTGGCGCGGACCTTACTACCATTGGAGCAACCTATACCGTATCTGGAGCAGACCTTCCAGCAGGCCGACGTTATTTATGGGTCAGACGAAGAAGAAGCACTGGCAGCGATGAGGAGTTTGTTCCCGGAGGACAATGATATGGATTGCTGTGTTGTTCTCGAGGAGGAGGGGGAGGAAGGCCCTTCCATACAGGCTGTGAGCAGAGGGACATACTTCAAAAACTGGACTATCAGGACGACCAAAGCCCGACGAGCCTCGAGGTAGCAAGGCTAAAACAAGCATTACTTACTGTCTTATTTACTAAAATGATTTTTTCTTTCCGCATTTTTCAATTCCTGCAATAAGATCCTCAATGTTCAAAACAATTATTCAATTTATCAAAGCATTTTCTAATTTTTCTTATGAATCAAATATTTATCATTACTTTATCTACACACCATTACTATTACTTGTCTTTATGAACCAATGACCGTGACATGCAATGAGACAACGCAACAAACGGACATTGATTCATAGGAACATGGCATACCCGGCGAGATCGTCAAAGAAGTTGAAAACTTTGAGAACAGACATAAGTCCAACCTAGACGAGACTGAAATTATCAACCTGGGAGATTCGAAAAACGTCAGGGAAATGCCGATCAGCGTTCATTTGTCACCGTCAGAAAAGAAAGAATACACAGAGTTTCTGAAGGAGTATGAGGACATATTCTCCTGTTCGTATGATGACATGACTAGTCTAAGCACATCTATTGTGGCTCACAAACTGCCAACCAATCCAATGTGTTCGCCGGTAAAACAAAAGCTCAGAAATTTCAAACCCGACAAGAGTTTGAAAATCAAGGAAGAAGTAGCAGATCAACGCCAAGGTTCTCAGGGTAGTTGAATACCCAACATGGTTAGCCAACATTGTACCTATTCCAAAGAAGGCTGGGAAGGTCAGAGTCTGTGTCGACTACCGGGACCTCAACCGGGCTAGTCTGAAACACGACCTCCCTTTGCCAAATATACACATCCTGATTGACAATTGCGCCAAGCATGAACTACAATCATTCATGGATCTCTTCACTGGTTATCACCAAATTTGGATGGATGAGGAAGATGCTGAGAAAACGGCTTTCATTACGCCGTGGGGAGTGTACTGTTACAAGATGATGCCATTCGGCCTGAAGAATGCAGGGGCCACCTACATGAGGGCTATGACCACCATATTCCACGACATGATTCACAAAGAGATCGAGGTGTACGTGGATGATGTTATTATAAAGTCTAAGAAAGCCACTGACCACATAGAAGATTTGAGGAAGTCCTTCAATAGGTTGCAAAAATACAATCTGAAGTTGAACCCCGCGAAGTGTGCATTCGGGGTTCCTACTGGGAAGTTGCTGGGATTTATTGTGAGACGCAGAGGAATAGGATTGGATCCGTCAAAGGTCAAAGCCATTCAAGAACTACCACCGCCAAGGAACAAGAAAGATGTGATGAGTTTCTTGGGGAGGCTTAACTACATCAGCCGATTCATAGCACAGTCTACAGTTATATGTGAGTCCATCTTCAAAATGCTAAAGAAGGATGCCGCAACTAAGTGGACAGATGATTGCCAAATGGCCTTCGGCAGAATTAAGGAATACCTGTCAACACCACCAGTCCTAGTACCACCCGAGCCAAGTAGACCTTTACTACTCTACCTTGCAGTGTTAGATGGAGCCTTCGACTGCGTTCTGGGTCATCATGATGAAACAGGAAGGAATGAGCAAGCCAGTTACTATCTCAACAAGAAGTTCACTTTGTATGAGGCTCGGTATTCTCTTCTGGAACGCACCTGTTGTGCTTTGACTTGGGTCGCTCAAAAGATGAGGCACTATTTCTGTGCCTACACCCACATATCTCATATCAAGGATGGATCCTTTGAAGTACATCTTTCAGAAGCCCATGCCCACGGGAAAGCTAGCCAAGTGGAAAATCTTGCTGAATGAGTTCGACATTATCTATATGACTCAAAAAGCGGTCAAGGGACAGGCACTGGCAGATCACCTCGTTGAGAACCCTGTGGATGGAGAATACGAACCCTTAAAAACATATTTTTCTGATGAGGAGGTGTCATTCATAGGAGAAGACATCGCAGAATCCTATGACGGTTGGAGGATGTTCTTTGACGGAGCAGCAAATTTCAAAGGAGTAGGTATTGGAGCAGTCCTAGTATCAGAAACTGGTCAGCATTATCCAGTATCCGCCAAACTCAGATTTCCATGTACCAACAATATGGCCGAATATGAGGCCTGCATCTTAGGGCTCAACATGGCCATTGACATGAACGTCCATGAGTTATTAATGATCGGTGATTCAAACTTACTGGTACATCAGGTACAAGGAGAGTGGGCAACCAAGAATTCCAAGATACTGCCGTATCTGTATCACGTGCGGGAATTGAGAAAGAGGTTCACAAAGATAAAATTTCGGCATGTCCCCAGAATCCAGAATGAGTTCGCCGATGCAATGGATACTTTGTCCTCAATGATTCAGCATCCAGACAAAAATTTCATCGATCCTATCCCAGTGAAAATCCATAATCAGCCAGCTTACTGTGCCCATGTCGAAGAAGAAGCAGACGGAAATCCTTGGTTTCATGACATCAAGGAATATTTGGCAAAAGGTGATTACCCAGAGCTTGCGAATCCCACTTAGAAACGCACACTTCGAAGACTATCCAACAATTTCTTTCACAGCGGAGGAATCCTGTATAGAAGGACTCATGATTTGGGGCTATTAAGGTGTGTTGACGCAAAAGAAACATCAAAACGACTAGAGGAAATTCATGCTGGGACCTGCGGCCCACATATGAGTGGTTTTGTTCTGGAAAAGAAGATACTCCGAGCTGGTTACTTTTGGATGACTATGGAAACAGACTGCATCCAATATGTACGAAAATGACACCGCTGTCAGATACACAGAGACATGATAAAGGTACCTCCAAATGAGCTCATTGCAACAAGCTCACCATGGACGTTCGCCGCCTGGGGCATGGACGTTATTGGACCAATCGAGCCTTCCGCCTCCAACGGACACAGGTTCATTCTGGTAGCCATTTATTACTTCACTAAATGGATCGAGGAAGCCTCCTACAAAGCAGTTACTAAGAAATTCGTGGCCGACTTTGTCCGTGACCGCATTGTTTGTCAGTTCGGAGTTCCAGAGTCAATCATCACCGATAATGGTTCCAATATCAACAGTGACTTGATGAAATCTATGTGTGAAACTTTCAAGATTAAACACAAGAATTCCACAGCTTACCAACCTCAGATGAATGGAGCTGTAGAAGCCGCCAACAAAAACATCAAGAAGATACTAAGGAAGATGATATAAAGGCACAAGCAGTGGCATGAGAAGTTATCATTTGCTTTATTGGGATACCGCACCACAGTCCGCACATCATTAGGGGCAACTCCCTATATGCTAGTTTATGGTACAGAAGCTGTTATTCCTGCCGAAGTTGAGATTCCATCTCTAAGGATTATGCAAGAAGCTGAGCTAAGCGACGCAGATTGGGTAAAGAACTGTTATGAGAAACTAGACCTCATAGACGGAAAGGTAATGAATGCAGTATGTCATGGTCAACTCTATCAGAACAGAATGACCAGAGCCTTCAACAAGAAAGTCAAGCCGAGACAGTTCACACCAGGGCAGCTGGTGTTAAAGAAGATTTTCCACATCAAGATGAAGCCAAAGGGGAGTTCTCTCCCAACTAGAAAGGCCCATACATGGTTCACCGAGTACTGACAAGAGGGGCACTTATACTCGCCGAGATGGACGGAGAAGTCTGGGCAAAACCAATTAATTCAGATGCAGTCAAGTGTTATTACGTGTAATCCTTTATGCTTCTATCAATGTTGTAAATTGAACTACGCCTGCCCTAATTCCCGTTTAAGAGGGGATACGTAGGCAGCCCTATGGGTTCGGTCACAATTCAATAAAAATCTCATTTTCCCCGGAACTGGAAACTGGGATAGAATTTTGAGGAGGGCCTCAAAATTCTGAAGCAAGTCCAGCCGATCGCCGCACGAGCAACAATTAGAAACATTCACCCATCAAACTGGGGCAGAATTTTGAGGAGGACCCTCAAAATTCTGTAGCAAGAGAGGTTGCAATGTCTCAAACCGTGTCACGGTCTTCAGTTCAACTAAAACTACTTTAGATTATACTTTTACATAATCATGCATACTTATTTCTTGAAACAACTTGTTTAGTAAATGCTACCCCAATGATACAGGCAGTATCCTCAGATTGAGCCGAACAAGTCAAGCAGAGCCAGCGGGGATACGAACTAACCTTTCCCCTTAACAAAACTCACGATTTTTCTGTGGATGCAGGCATAAAGAACTAACACGCAGAGAAGTCTCAAATTTCATCACAATCGCAAAGGCCAAGAGTTCGATGTCCACACAAAAGGACAAACATGTTCCAAATCACAATCCTCAAGACCATCATACTCGCCGACGTCTATTATCAATACAAATAATGCTCCGTATTCACATCAATCGCAACAATCACAATACTGCAATCTGCTATCAGCTAAGAATTCCTACCATCATTTATCTTCTTGCATAAGGCTACCATTCTGCCTTCCGAGACTAAACGCTGTCTCCATCGGCATTCACATCTTGCATAAGGCTACCTTTCTACCTTCCGAGACTAATCGTTGTCTCCATCTGCATTCGCATCTTGCATAAGGCTACCTTTCTGCCTTCCGAGACTAAACGCTTTCTCCATCGGCATTCACATCTTGCATAAGGCTACCTTTCTACCTTCCGAGACTAATCGTTGTCTCCATCTGCATTCGCATCTTGCATAAGGCTACCTTTCTGCCTTCCGAGACTAAACGCTGTCTCTATCTGCATATGCATTTTTGCATAAGGCTACCTTTCTGCCTTCCGAGACTAAACGCTATCTCCATCCGCATAAGGCTACCTTTCTGCCTTCCGAGACTAATCTCTGTCTCCATTTGCACTTGCATGAGTTTAAGCTCTACCTCCATCTGCATAAGGCTACCTTTCTACCTTCCGAGACTAAACACTGTCTCATCTGCATCTGCATTTTGCATAAGGCTACCTTTCTGCCTTCCGAGACTAAGCACTTTCTCCATCTATTTTTTCATCGAGACTAAGCGCTGTCTCAAGCATTATTTACTTCACTTTTCTTTCGAGGCTAAGCTTTGCCTCCAATTTACTTTTCGAGACTAACCGCTGTCTCAAGCACTATTTACTTCGCTTTCCTTTCGGGCTAAGCTCTGCCCTTTATATTCGCAAGACTAAGCTCTATCTTGTCAACATCATACTATTGCATCTCCATGGGCTGAAATATCGCCAACCTATCCAAAGGCGTCATCGTTCGGAGGCACCATCCTCATGGCCCAAGAACGTCATTTCATGGCCTGCGAATCCTGCATCAAGCAATTCATGGCCTAGGAATTTGCATCATGTTTAAATTACGCACAATATATGCTTGTATTGTTCATTTGCAGGTAATCTGGCAAGCAACAACCGTCCTGGCAGGAGAGGTCCCCGCTCCAGTTCTCCTAACCATTCTCGTAAGCCGTTTATTCACCCAATCCCATACGTCGCGTCCGTTCTTGTAAAAACTTCATCGGTATACTTCGCCGATGAATCCTGAACTACATACAATCTGATTCTTGTAAAACCAGGTATATGTAGGCAACTAAGAAACCAATGTGCGACCTAAATCTTTTCAAACAATTTCACTCGGTCAAAATTGGCCATCATATCTTTACCCGACAACTCTTTCATCCTTTCTGGGTAAAGAGGGGCAGCTGTTGATACCCAATTTTCCCAAAATATTTTAAAATTTGCATATATGCTTTCAAAATCACTTTTCATGATAACTGGCCTTTTCCCATAATTTTTCATATTTTTGTTAATTTCCTTTCCAATTTATCCAGTATTTTTATTCAATAATTATGCATAAATTGTATTATAAATAATTTCAAAATGTTCCCAGCTAAATGTATTATTTTTTAATCCTATTAGGATTTAATTATTTCATAAATTAGCCAATTTGACATTATTTAGCTATAACTACAACAATTTTATAATTATAGCCTAATTATACATTTTATACTATTTAAACCAATAACTAGTCATTTTATATTTTTTAATATTAGCTACTTACCTTAATCTCATTTATTTGGCATTTATTTCATTTTTTATTATTACTAGCTATTTTTATTAATTATTTATCTATTTTAAAGGGTATTTAACTAATAGCCATCTTTTAATTTCAATTGTATCCTAAATTAAACCCAATACCCCAATTAAATCAACCCAATTACTTAGCCCAAACCTGAGATTCTACCCAGCCCAGACCTAAATTTCTAACCGGCCGAACCCTTCGATCAATCTGAGCCGTTGATCAATTTGAATCAACGACCCAGATTAATATTTACCTAAATTAGACCTAATGACCTACCCCCCCCGTCCCCCATTTCACTCAGACGATCATCTCTCTACTCCCTCTCTCTCTCTCTCTCTCTCTCTCTCTCTACCCCCCTCTAGAGACTTCCAGTCTCTCCACCTTCGATGTAGTCCGTTCGTCTTCTCCAGTCGCCTCTTCGCCGGAGGCCATGGAGTCCTCACCATCCTCAGGCCTCCCATGTCTCCTTTACACCGGTGTTGCTGTCTCTAAGGTATTCAAGAGACCAGGGTTCACTCTCTCACGCCTTGGCCTGTTTCAGGCCTTCATGGCTCGATGTCCAGTAAGATTTTCCTACTTTCCGGCTAGATCCTGTGATTTCTATGCCAACTCTCTCTCTCTCTCTCTCTGGGTTCTCTCTTTGAAACCCTAACTTCTAAACTTCCGATTCCTTTAGATCTGCAACAGATCTATACATATTATGAGGCTTTTCTATGTTTTCTTTAAAGATTCTCCTATTTTTCTTAAACGATTCTTTATTTTCCCAAAAAACTAGGGTTTTTAAAATTCTTTTCAAAATAGTTTTCCTTTCTGGTTTTTAGCATTATCTCATAATTTTCATCATGTTTATTATTATTGAAACCTTTTCCTTTTTGGTCTGATTTATTTTGCTAAAACCCTAGGTTTTCGGTTTTAATCCTAGATTCTAAGTGTGTCTTTAATGATACGTTTGTTAGATCTGTATGTGTGCTTGATTTTCATGAGTCTCTCGAGTCTCTATGATTTTACCCTATCTTTGCTCATTTGGCTTGCTGGTTCTTTCTTTTTTGCTTACACTGTGCTTGTTCTATTAGTCCCTCTAATTGTTACTATTTTTTCTATGAGATTCTTGCTACTGTGATCATTAGGGTTTTTGATTCTTATCCTATCGATTATACCATGTTTATTCTGCTAAGTCCTTTAATTATTTTCTATGTCCTATGTGAATCCCTAATTTTGTGTGATTAAGGTTTTTGATTTTGCCTAATATATGTCTATTTCGCTTAAATCAGTACTATTTGCTATTGTGAATCTTTGATGGATCCTTCACTGGTTTTTGTAATATTCTCTACTGCTTTTAAACCTTAAGGTATTTTCTTACCTTATTCTAAGAATGACCAGGCTATTAAACTAATTCCTAAGTCTTCCCTTAATTGGAATATTCTGAACTTAGCCTCTATTATGTGTATTATACTTTTACCATGCTGAAATTGTTTCCTTATGTGTCATATTCAGCCTCGTAGGGTATCTTTCCTTAATTGATTACATGTTTATTACCGTTTGAAAATTTAACCCCCTTAATTATGGGAAGTACTTAAATTGATTTGTGTTGATTGATTCTGATTCCCTAATTACTGACTGACTGTGGACTCTTACCATATTCTCTGCCTGTTTCAAAACTATAAATACCCTTACTCTTTTATTAGCAACACACTAACATACACATTGTTCAACTCTCTCTTACTCACACACATACTGTTCTTCTCTTGATTGCCTGCTGTTACTAGTCGGCTGAAAGCCAAGACTAGTTATTCTATTTGCTTACTCTTCATTCTGTACTTGCTATCCTTCCAACTGGTATGTCTCCAATTTATGTTTAACCTTCAAAACAACATGTTTCTTTTGGTATTTCAATTCATACTATTCCTAATCTGCTTCTACTTATGGTTCTGTTGTCCTACTTACAACTAGTTCGTATGCTCTGTTGTTTTAGTTCTTAGTATCTTTCCTCTTTAGCCTCAGCAAGTGTACTACCCCTTGCATATTTTAATATAATTCTGTTTATTTCTTCTTGTGATTCCTAGTATATTACAATTGTACTATGTGGTACCTAGTCTCCATGTAATCTTGAACACATGCTATACTCCAAACCTTTTCTGAACCTATGTGTGGCTATGTTTCTTATGTGCTCTAGTACTCCATTTATCTGGTTCTGGTTAATCCTTGGCATGAACCTTTTGTGACAAACTATGTCTGTTTAGGTTTTGTACAGGTTGTGATACTCTATTAACTGGTATCCCAATCTGTTTCTATATGTCCCCATTCCCTGCTCCATTGTTTGTATTGTCTCTATGCACTGTGTGCTGTTTGGTGCTGGTTGATTGTTCTGAAACTGTTTCCCTAAACCACTCACTTACTATTTTGCAAACCATTTCAAATAAACCATCTTTTAGAGATGTTCTTTTAACTCAACTCTTTTTCAAATCATCTCTTACACTTCACTTTATTCTTAGAACATAAGTTCTGCCCCCTTAGTGTGAGCATTGCTTTGGGACCCCGAGCTCCCTCTGAACTCCGACACACTGAGGCTGGCGCTTCCACACTGCACATGTTCAATTCTTGGTTACTAAGTCTGGGTGTGAGCATTGCCTGGGAGCCCTTGAGGTCCTTAGGGAACTTTGACACACCCGGATTATGAAAATGCTGTGAAATACCATATGGCGATGAGGTTTGGAGGAATTGGGCCTATATGTAGGCTCCCTATAGAATTGTTTTTTCCCCCTCTATTTCAATGATGTAACTCATGATCCTTGGTCTGTAATAATTTATTGTAAACAACTCTTGGGGATGGTATGTGAAAAGGGGAAAGGGATAATTGTGCATGCTATAGATATAAATGGTAGAAATCATGCTATTAGGCTTACATTTCCTATGTGTGCAATAAGAATCAGGCTTAGAACTAATGTGTGCATCAGAAATCATGCTGTTTAGGATTTCATAAACCTGTTTTCAGCACTTAACTTCAATACTGTTATGTCGCTTAAAAACATCCAGTTCAGTAATAACAATGAAAATGCTACCATGTGATTATGTTCATGCAATCTAAAAAATGTAATCTAAATTCTGCCTTAAACGAGTGTTAACATATCTTCAATACTTTGCCATGTTATACGTAGAGACCATGTTCTAGGTAAACAACTAATAAATAGGTGTCACGACCCCAAATCCTAACAGGTCGTGATGGAGCCTATCGTGGAACTAGGCTAGCCAACACTCAAAATTTTCACATTTTTCTTTTCAAATATCTCAATTTATTTTCAACGATTCATAATACGCATATAAATTTCGAAATCTTTAAACAAAACAATCAAGCTAACAGTCTACAACCGTCCCCAAGACCTAGAGTCAACATGTCATGAGCATCTACGAGATAAACTAACTCTGCTATTGTCATAGACAAAGTTTAGGAATAATATATTAATACTAAATAAGGAAGGGAAATAAAGAAGCTGCGGACGCTGGACAGCTACCTCGAAATCCTGTAAGCTGCTGATAACGAACTCAGACGACTACTGCTCCGAATCAATACCAGGATTTGCACACAGAGGTGCAGGGAGTAATGATGAGTACGCGAACTCAGTAGTAATGAAAATAAATCACAGTTTGAGAAATAAGAAACACACAACACAGATACACCAATTCACAAAAATAATAAATCACCGAGTCACCATAAGTATTCATCAAATACATAAGTTCAAAAACCAATTTCCAGAAATCCTTTGAAACAAGTATAATTTCAATATATCTCAGTAAAAATCAGTTTGAAAAAGAAAATGAAAACCCGCAAAGGGCACCACTGACCGAAAAGAGGGTAATTGATCACTGCCAGGGAAACAG
>ML279823.1:1675-15192 GCA_005239495.1 Nicotiana undulata | reverse complement strand
GGTGGGGTTAGGTGGGTGGGTATGGGGTGGGGTGGTGAGGGTAAGGAATAGGGTGGGGAAAGTTGAGAAGGAGTTTTAGAAAATGTTATAGAAAATGTTTTCCCTTCTCTTGATAGGGAAAACATTTGGAGAAAAGTGAGTTGATGAGGAAAATATTTTCCAAAATATTTAAACTAACCAAATATGGGAAAATTGAAAAATATTTTCCGGAAAGAAAATACAACCCGAATAAATTGCATTAGAAAAAAAAATACACTTATATAATATGGGTTAACCCATATTTAGCCCGCCCATTTGACACTCAATCTGTTTTTTACCCACATGAAATATGGGCGGATTGAGACCCAACTCGTATTTGCTCAACCCATTTTTAATCCGCCCAAATTCAACCCAATCCGCCCATTTGCCACCACTAACTTAGACTAGGGATTTTTTTTCTCGTTGTGATTTTTCGGTGATTGTCAGAGTAGTAAAGCCTGAAATCAATGCTGGTTGGAGCAAGAGACGTGGATAATGATTTAACTATACTTCATATACTAAAGACGGACATGGTCTTTTATGATATTTAATGCTAGAAAAATATACAACAATTACATCTCCTTATAATACTGAAAAAGAGTTGCAAAAACTCACATTAAAAACGTTCATATAACCCTTGGAAGCAAAATCTCGGGATTTTTTTTGTGCGGAGCCAAACTGATACTATGTGAGAAGAAGAAATTCAGCGCTAATCTATTCAATTTTTTAGATATTTGATTGCAATTTTTTTATATTTAGTTCTTTTCTTTCTCAATTCACCCCCGACGTTACAGTAGCAATAATTCTGCTATATTTGATATGTGGTCCTAAAATGTAGACAAAGTAAACTTTTTGAAGAATTTAGTAAAAAAAGGAGGACCTTGATATGATAGAGAATATTGGATAATGCACAAGAGAATGGTTTTCTTTCAGAAAATTGATACTCCAATTTTAAGACAATTCAAAATATAGTATAGTAAGTGAGTTGTTTTCTATTTTTGAAATAATTTTGATAAGACACGAGTTAACTTTTTGTGTATAGAGTGTCCTAGCTTCGTGGATATTCGATATTGTACATAGTCAAATGCTGTCACACAACTCACCAGTTGAATCCGATTAACCTCACATACCAAATCCATTTTTTATTATTATTTACCCGTAAAACAAGAAATTTAAATTTATACGTGGTTTCTAAATAAATAAATTAATTCGATCTTGAAATAATGAAATAACTAAAGAAATGCGCAATATTTAGCCTTGAAATGAAGATAGAATCACAAAAAACAATAATTCCGGGAGCAGAGCTTCCGGGCACAACAATGACGAAATCAAGGAACAAGAAGATAAAAATTATATAAAGCTTTTAATCGATTATAGCATAAGTTTCCTAGAAAAGTTGTGTCCTTCACAATGATAACAGAGCTCACTATTTATAGTTGCGCCTCGGGAACAAGGTCCAAGGATCATGCCGTTCTTTAATATCAATTATGAGTCATTGATGGAGGTGTAACGGTGAGCATAAATGACAAATTCTCTATAACGGGTAGCTCACTAAATGTTGTAGAATATTCTCCATTATATGCTATCCGGCGGGGGGTATTTATTGCATCTTTACGAGTGTCATTCTTCTCGGTGACAAACTGGATAATTTCCTTTCGTTCTAACTATCTCCCACCTTAGGTTCCACGTGTCTTTCTCTTAAGCGGCCACTTAGCATAGCATATTTACCGTATACAGATAGTCTCCCTGCTTTCCGGTGACATAACATTGTATCACCGGGAAGTCGGTAGAAACACTCTTTTTGGCGGGAACTACTATGATTCCTTCTAAAAATCTTCTGAAGGTTGATTAGACGCACGTCTCTCCTCATTTAATGCCCCGAACACGCGTCATTCCATGATACAGCATAACTTTTTCCAGTTATCGAGGTAATCATGGCCACGAGTTGAGCCACCTAAACCTTTACTTATACACATCAACCTTCTTCATTCATACTCCGTAACTTTTCAAACTCTCTTTATTGTTCTTCAACCTTTCTTTAACTTTCTTCAAACGAAAAAGCTTTTCCTTCATCCAAAAAATATAATGGCTTCTTCTTTGAAGAATACCAATTCCTCAAAGAACAAGAACAAAGTCGAGGACGCTGATCCTCTAACAATGGGTACTATCATCCCAAAAGTCTTGTTACCACAAAAGACTTAGAAGAGAAAATCCTTTCAGCTAACCCTCACACGTGGGCAGTTAGCAGATACCCTTCTTCCATCCGCCCTTCCAGTATTTCTATTGTGAAGGAAGATTGTCGCTGCCAAGATTTGAACATTGTTTCTTCTAATCTAACAGAGCGACTAACCTTACCCAGGGAGGGTTTTACATACTTTTACATGTATCCCTGTACTTTGGGGGCTTTTTCTTTAAGTGGAGAGCTTGAATCCGTTATTGCGGAGTTCTGCCTCTGCTACCAGGTGTGTTTGGCACAAGTAAGTCCTTCTGCGTGGACAACGATTGCTTGTCTTCCACATTTGTGCCAAGAGACAGGAGATGAGCTATCCTTAGCTCATGTGATGAATCTCTATTCCCGCAAAGTCTTCCGGGAGGGAATGATAAACTTCAGCAATCGCAACCACCATGCTCTATTATCTATTATGGATGATGACAACGACCGTGGGTGGATGGGACGGTTCGTTGCGGTCTCCACCAATGATATCATTCCGACAACGGTTTCATCTTTCTGGAATCATGGAACCACACTCGTAAGCTCCTTGTTTAATATTTCTTTTACTAGATATTTCTTCATATCCTTATTGGTCCTCCTCCCTTCGCCTGTTTCAACAACTCGATGGGTTCCACCTAGGGTTAAAGTCTTGGCCCAGTGGGTCCAGAAAATCTAGGATGTTACTACGCCTGAAACCCGCACGGGGAAAGAACTAGCCCTCAAATACGGGTGGAAGGCCAAAAATCATGGTAACTTAGACTCGTCTCATTCTTGCTTTTTGCGCGAGGAAATTGATTGATCCTTTATCCTTTTTTTCTGAAATCAGGTCTACCTACGGGCTCAGTTGTCGTCCCCGAGGAGAACATTTTGGCTGATCCTGCTGAAGCGACGAGACTGCTTCAGGAGGCGTTTACTCGAACAAGTATCTCTGGGCCTGCTTTGGGTATAATCGTTTCTTCACGGAGTCCCCAGCCGGAGGACAAGTAACCAAAAAGAAGACGTTCATCTGTGATCGAGGAAAAGAATAAGAGGACGAAGACTGCTGCCC
The DNA here is from genome assembly GCA_005239495.1 of Nicotiana undulata. Classification (NCBI taxonomy): domain Eukaryota; kingdom Viridiplantae; phylum Streptophyta; class Magnoliopsida; order Solanales; family Solanaceae; genus Nicotiana; species Nicotiana undulata. Next base: position 11,914 of record ML279823.1, on the reverse strand, counting down.
CCGAGTCATCTCCGGAAGTCGTGGTGACTAGCCCTCCTCCTTGTCCAGCCATAGACGCCATGATGATCGACAATGATTTGAGAGGCTAGTGATGGGGAAGCTTCTCTACATAGAAGGCGACGATCCTCATTAACTCAACAGAATGCTCAACATGTTGAGTTAGTTACACAAACCGAGGACAACGTCTCGGCACTTTAGGGGGATTTGAGATGGTAGAAAGTGCCAACTCCCGTATTTGGGTCCCAGACGTTATGTCCGATATTTTGAGGCTGAGTACCGGGTCCCTTCTGTCTTCGGTTGGCGAGCAACCAGCACCGCATTTGTCGTGGCTGCTTCTCACCCTTCATCGCCATCAGCTTTATCTCCCTCTTCACCAACTCTTCCATCAACAACAACTACATCTTCTCCCCCGACCGCATATGTCCGAGAAGGGGATGTTCCTCTATCCCAGTCCTAGTTCATGAGAATTTGGGGCAAAATTATGCTACCCCCTACGAAGATCCGCAAAGCAGGAGGAACGTTACTCTCTCGGTATCCACCGGATGTAATTTGCTATCCCCGCCGGCAGAAATTGCTAATTATCTAAAGACTTTGGCTTCAGAGAATGATTGGGAAATGATACAGGTTCTTTCGGGAGAGTTCTTGTTAAGTAATGCCATGCAAAACACCGCAGCGGTACATTCTTTACTTCCGTTGTTATTTCTTATGTTTTTCCTGAAAATATCCTGAGTATGACCCTCTTATTTTGTAGGCCAACTTTCTTGCTTCTGAGGGCGTCCACGGGTTGATTCGGAAAAAGGAAGAATTTACCCCGCACGGGATCAACTTTTGGCCGAGCAGGAGCAAACTGTTGCTCCCTCTCAGAATTGGAAGCCAAAGCTGCTGAGGCGGCTGTATTGGAGACTCGTTTGCAACAAAGCGAGCAAAAAGTGGTAACACTTAGCCAAGAGATTGGCCCGTTGAGGGTTAAATTTGATGAAGCTAGGGCCAAATGTGTTGAAGTCCATACTGTCATTCTTGCTGCATCCGACCACGAGGCTGCCTCCGCTGAAAGATTGACCAACTTAGAGGCAGCCTTGAACTCCAAAACTTACGAGCTTGCTGCTACGGGGGTGAAACATGCCCAGTTGGAGGAGAAGTATAGGAAAACTATCGAGCATAATAGGCTCTTTAGCTCAACTGTGTGCGACCTTGAAGTTAGCCTCAGATCCATTAGATCCGCCCGGGAAAACCTTTCTGCAGAGGTAACCCAACTTAAAGAATAACTTAAGCGTCGAGCAGCTTCCCTCGTTGTTGAGAAAACTTATGTTATGTACAACATGAGGAGAAAAACCTTGGAAGAGGTCAAAGCTGCTATCATTGACTTTGGTGCTGAAATTGCTAAGGCCCGTGAGATTTAGTTAGCTTCTAAAAGTGGTCTCCCGACAGAGCCTGATGCTTCCGGTTCTTCTGGTTCCGATTCTGAAACTTCGGGAGGTAAAGAGGAAACAGAAGGCCAAATTGTTGAAGGCTAAAATGTTGATCCAATGGCGGATCTACCCACTTCCCCTGGGGCGCAGACACTTCTCTTCATCCGGGTTCTGGAGATGCAACAATTTAGCTTTTTTCTTTTTTTCCCCAACTTTTGTATCTCTTTTCACTCAAGTATGGTTTGAGTCTTTCTCGTTTGAACATTTATGCATGTATTGCATTCTCTTTTTTCTTTTGCCTAAGTGTTTTGCGCAAGTTTTACTGTTTGCGTCTTATTACGTAAAGCCTTGGGTGGGATTTCCCCCTAAAGCATTTGGTTTTGGGGCACAAATTCGTCCGAAATCAACCCTTTAGCGTGGGGGTTTTTATAAATATTTGTGCAAGTTTGCTTTTTGCGTCTTTTTGTGCAAGTCCTTGGGTGTATTTTACCTGAAGGAATTTTGGCATAAGTTCTTCCGAAATCAACCCTTTAACGTGAGGGTTTTCATAAGAGAAGGCCCTCTTATGTTTACGGTGCTCTTGAAGAGGACGTCTCCTGTTCATTACGGCACTAGAATTTGAAGTACTTGTTTAACTTTCAAATGATAAAATCAATTCATCGATCAGACAAGAAACAAGATGGAAAATAAAAGGACTTCACTTTATTCCTTTCGTTTCCAATAGTACATAAGCATTCGTTGTGTTAAAGAGAAATTGCCACTTCTTGTGGCTAATTCGTACAACTTGTTTTTATGGGGTTGGCTGCGTAGTCCCTGGTCCCGATGATATAACTATGTTCCCGATTTTTGTGCTTCGGTCAACGTGGCAGTCATTGTTGCTGCATTCTCATATCAATACCCCCTCCCCCGTGTTCTAATACGAAGAATGCAAATTGGAACACTAGGAATCTTGCACCTTCGAGGATCCCACTAATGAGTTGCTAGACAACAAACTTCGCTTCCCATTAGGAATTTATGCTATCGAGCAAAAGACTATCTAACAATCCTCTAGTTGTTTGCACTTGTGAATGGTCGGGTAACTTTTGCTTGATATAAAACTCATTTCTCGTTGGAAATTTTGCTATCGAGCCAAAGACTATCTAACCGCCCCTGAGTGGTTCTTCGCTTGTGAGCCTTGCTATGGTCTTATTGTAGCCGTTGAAACTTTCTTTGTAGTATGCTTCGCGTTGCTGCTTCATTGAAAACTTTCCAGAAAAAACCCAATTGGGACAAAAACTGGACGAAGGAAAAAAAGAGTGCAGCACATACTTTCAGTACAGACTTTGTTTGTCAGCAATAATATCACCTGAGGTGTGCCATATTATAGTTTCTTAGCAACTTTTCTCCATTCTGATTCTCTAACTCGTGTGGACCGGTGACAGCTGAAACCCAGTAGGGGCCTTCCCAGGTTGGACATAGCTTTCCTGCGTTAAGTTACCGGGTGTTTTGAGTTAAATTTCTTAGAACCAAATTTCCCACTTTAAAATACTAAAGTTGGCTCTTCGATTGTAATATCTTTCCATTATCTGCTTCTATGCCACCATCCTTATATGTGCCAAGTCCCTGCGTTCATCGAGCAACTCCGAGTTGGCCAACATCGCTTCGTAGTTCGTCTCTTCATCGCTTGCCTGGAAACATCTTAAGGTAGGCTTTCCTACTACCACCGTAATGAAGGTTTCTGCCCCATACACAATGGAAAAAGGAGTTTCCCCCGTTCTCTATTTGGCCGTCGTTCGATATGCCCATAAAAATTCAAGTAGTTCCTTAGGCCATTTACCTTTAGCCGCTTCCAACCTTTTCTTGAGATTTTGTATAATCACTTTATTCATTAACTCCGCTTGACCATTTGCACTCGGATGATAGGGTGAAGAGGCAATTCTCTTTATTTTCAATTATTCAAGGAGCTTTATGATCTTTGCGTCGATGGCCCATTATCTCATGCTATCTCTTTTGGTATTCTGAACCTGCAGATTATATTTTTCCACAAGAAATCTACCATTTGGCGTTCGCCGATATTCTGATAAGGACATGCTTCAACCCACTTAGAAAAATAGTGAGTTAAAATCAAAAGAAACCTTACCTTATTGGGGGCCTGTGGCAGTGGTCCGATGTTCATTCCCTACTTCATGAACGACCATGGAGACAGAACTAGGTATAGTGGTTCTGCTGGTCGATGTCCCAACGGTGTGTAGCGTTAGCACTTATCGCATTTTTTCACGAAAGCTTTAGCATCTTGTTCAATCTTGCCCTTACCAGTTTTAGCACTAAAGGATCTGCGCCCAAATGGTTTCCATATATCCCTTCATGGACTTCTCGCATAACGTAATTAGCTTCTGACGCTCCCAATCATCGGGCCAACGAGTCTTGGAAAGATTTTCTGTACAATTGGCCTACTTTGAAGCTATACCGTGTTGCTTTGGTGTGCAGCGCCCGGGATGCCTTGGAATCTTAGGGCAACTTCCCGTGCTTGAGATAATCGAAGATCTCATTCCTCCAATCACATACCAAATTAGTCGTATTAACCTCATCATAGTTATCCACATCCAGAACCGAGGGCATCAATTGTGCTACCGTCCTGGAATCTAATCCCTTCATTCGTTGATGAATCGAGGTTAGCTAGTGCATCTGCTTTTGCATTTTCTTTCCTCGGGATATGAGTAATAAACCACTCCTAAAAACGAGCCAGCAGAGCCTGTACCTTCACTACGTATTGTTGCATGCACTTCTTTTTGGTTTCAAAGATCCCATAGACCTGATTTACCACCATCTGGGAGTCGCACTTGATTTCTATGACCTCGGAATCTAGTCTGCGAGCCATATCGAGTCCTACAATCAAAGTCTCATGCTCTACTTCATTGTTATTTAAAGGGATCATTTTGTTGGCTTACCTTAGGGTTTCTCCCGAAGGCGTGGTTAATATTATGCCAAGCCCGGACTCTTTTACGTTGGAGGCTCCATCCGTAAATAAGGTCCAAACTCCCGATGTTGATTCTGACGCCATTACTGCCTCTTTGGTTTCTAGAGGCAGCAATCCTGAACTGAAATCGGCCACAAAGTCAGCCAAAACTTGTGACTTAATCGCAATCTTTGGTTTATATTCTATGTCAAATTCACTCATTTGACAGCCCATTTGGTCAACCTACCTGAGAGTTCGGGTTTGTGAAGAAGTTGCGTAGGGGAAATGTGGTCACCACAGCTATTGGGTGACATTAAAAGTACGACCTCAATTTCTGAGCGGCGACTGCGAGAGCTAAGCCCAGATTCTCCAAATGCGGGTAGCGATTTTTTGCTCTCGTTAAAATTTTGCTAGCATAATAAATGGGAGATTTCGTACCGTCATCCTCACGGACAAAAACTACATCTACCGATACTTCTGCGACTGTGAGGTAGACCAACATGTGTTTCACCTTCCTTCAGTTTTGAAAGTAATGTAGGTCTTGACGAGTACCTTTTCAAATCTCTCAAAGCCTGTTGGATTTCTGGGGTCCATTCGAAGTTGTTTCGTTTTTAGCAGCGCGAAGGAACAGTGGCATTTCTCTGATGACCGGGAAATTAACCTGCTCAAAGTGGCAAATCTCCCCGTGAGCCTTTGGACTTCTTTCACGCTAGACAGCTGGTCCGGGATGTCTTTGATGGCCTTGATCTTATCGGGGTTTACCTCAATCCCCCTTTTGTGATACTAGAAATCCTAGGAACTTGCCGGAGCTGACCCAGAATGTGCACTTCTCGGGGTTAAGCTTCATGTTATGCTTCCTTAGGATGTCAAAAGTTTCTTGTAGATGCTTAAGGTGATCGCATATATTCAAAGACATAACAAGAATATCGTCTATATAAACTTCTATAGTTTTCCCTATTTGTTTTTCAAATATATTGTTTACGAGCCGCTGATAAGTGGCTCCAGCGTTCTTCAACCGGAAGGGCATTTACATTATAGCAATATGTGCCAAAATTTGTTATGAACGAAGTCTTTTCCTGATCCTCTGGGTTCATCATAATTTGGTTGTACCCAGAATAAGCATCGAGGAAACTTATTAACTCGTGCCCGGACATCACATCAATCATTTAATCGATGTTTGGCAGTGGAAACCAGTCTTTCGGGCACGCCCTATAAAAGTCCTTATAATCTACGCACATGCAAAATTTATTGTTTTTCTTAGGAACTACTACTACATTAGCTAGCCAATCTGGATACTTTATCTCTCGGATTGGACCGATATCAAGTAGGCGAGTTGCCTCATCTTTGACAAATTTAGTCTTGGACTCTGCAATAGGGTGTTTCTTTTGTCTTACTGGATGGATGTTGGGATCTAAACTTAGCCTGTGTACGGCCACCTCCAATGGGATATCAGTCATATCCGCATGCGACCACGCAAAACAAACGACATTATATTAAGAAATTCAATAAAGACAGACCTGAGCTCAGGGTGCAGTCATGTCCCCAAGTGGAATTTCCTTTCTAGGAACTTTTCAAATAATGCAACTTGCTCGAGCTCTTTCGCTGTGGATTTTATTGCATCCGTCTTTTTTGGTACCTTGAAATACCTCGGCACCTAATAAGATTCTAGCGCTTCTTCCCCTAGCTAACATCATTCGATTCGGGAGAGGGTGTCGGTTCCTGTAGTTGCTTTGCCATGTGCTCCTTCCCTTTGTTACCGGAGACCGAAATCACATTCATCTCCCTTGCCGCCGTTTGGTCTCTCCTTATCTGTTTAATTCCTTTGGGCATTGGGAATTTCAGCAACTGATGCTATGTCAACGGTACTGCTCTCATCTTGTGCAACCATGGTCTTCCCAGAATAATATTATATCCCATATCACCATCTACCACTTCAAAAAGAGTCATCTCCATAACTCATTCGGCATTCGTGGGCAACAAGATCTCTCCTCGGGTTGTCATGCTTGCGAGGTTGAATTCGGCGAGGAGTTTTGTAGCCTGAATGATTCTTCCAGTGAGTTTGGCTTGCTCTAATACTCTCTATTGTATGATATTGGCCGAACTTCCAATATCCACTAGAACACGTTTGATTTTAAAGTCTAGTACATTTAAAGAAATTACCAATGCGTCGTGCGGTAGCATTAATCCGTCTGAGTCTCTTGCTATGGGTTATTGATACCTTCATCTTTTTTGCTACCGAGAAGGTGACACCGTTGATCTCGCTCCCTCGAATATCATGATGATCGTCTAGAGCGGGGGATCTTCTCTTGCTTTTGAGGGTTCCGTGTTATCCGGTTGCGACCGTAGTTTTTCTTGGACAGGTCACTTAAGAATTCTCTAAAATGCACATTCTCCAATAGTGTCGCCAGTTCTTCCCGCATATGTCGACAGTCCCCAGTCCGCTGGACATTCTTCCCGTGGTACTCACACCACATGTTGAGATCCCTCTGGCTGGGATCGGACCTTATTGGCTTCGGTAACCGCGCTTCTTTGATGTTTCTCATAGTTGATACCAACTCCACTACACTAACATTGAAATTGTATTTTGATAGCCTAGGGTAGGAAGGATCCCGCATACCTAATGTTTAATTGTCTTGCAATGATCTGTTGTTCTGACCACGATTAGTTCTTCTGTTGGTAATGAACCTGTCTGCCGACCAAAAACTTCTGCCGCTTCCTTCGGCCCGTTCATTATAGGGTTGTGCATAATTTGGTAAATACTGAATTACCATACCGAAACCGAAAATTTTGGTATTTAGTATTCAATATTTTGGTATTCGGTATGGTATTTGGTTTAAGTTTTTAAAAAATTTGGTATTTGGTATTTTAAAATGAAATACAAAAATACTGATACCGTACCGAAATATATATTATATTACACAATACACTTATTATTGATTATAACATAAATATAAAAAATCTTAAATCTTACTTTCTTTTATTCTCTAAGTTCATCAATTAACTCTAAGTAGGTAACAAGACATTTCTAATGATCAAATTTATTTCTTTATGTACAATTTCTCTCTAGGTTGATATTTGCTGGTTTAGGACAAAACTTTTGACAACAAATATTTTTAGTTTTGTACTTTTGAGTACATTAATTAAGAATATTAAAGTCTATGACTCTATGCACTAGTTAGTGTTCAAACCGAATAAACTGAAGTTATCAAACTGAATAAACTGAAATCAAAAGAAGAAAAATTGAACCATACCGAATTTAATTAAGTACAATATTGGTACAACATTTTAAGAAACCGTAGACTAAGAGTACCGAACTGAATGGTCTAAATACCGTACCGTACCGACCGACGAACACCCCTAGTTCATAGGGCAAAATCGGCCCCTCGAAGACCGTCTATTTATGTCGAAATCGTCTATTATTTTTCATTATTCTACTCTTGTCCTTTTGAAAATGACGGAAAGCCAACCTGATCATCTTCGATCCTTATATTTGACTCGCACAGGTTGTGGACATCCGTCAAAGTCGTCGCATGGAAACTCATGCAAGCTTTCGTTCAGTTTCCAAGAAGAGTCTAAACTTCTCATATTCAGACCCTTGGTGAATGCTTCAGCCGCCCGTTCATCCGGAACAACCGGGAGCAACATCCTCTCCTTTTGGAACCGGGTGACGAACTCCAGCAGCTCGGATTCTCCTGGTGCAATTCTGAATATGTCAGCCTTTTGGGCATGCACCTTTCTGTCCCCGGCATGAGCCTCAATAAAAGAGTCAGCGAGCATCTCAAAAGAATCTATGGAATTCTCGGGTAACATCGCATACCACATCAATGCTCCCCTCGTGAGAGTCTCTTCAAATTTCTTCAGCAAAACAGATTCAATCTCGTGGGGAGCTAAATTATTCCCCTTTACTGCCGTTACATAGGTCGTAATATGCTAATGAAGGTCTGAAGTTTCATCGTACTTCGGCACGTCGGGCATTTTAAATCGCTTGGGGATTAATTATGGCGACACACTTGATTTGTACGACAACTAAGTATACTTCTTTGAGTCTGGTCCTTTCAGCACTGGTGGTGCGCCCGAGCTTTTGTCAATGTGGGCATTCACGTTCACTTCTTTCATAAAGCGTAAGAGTTCTCTCTTGAAGGGATCGTTCTCGGTGTTGGGGCCGTATCCGCTCCCCCCAGCCCCATCGGAGACAACCTCCCCCTCGAAGTGTGGTTGTCGACCCTCTGCGTTGTTTGATTTGTGGTAGCATCAGGAGAAACTAGACCTTGTCTATTCGCGTTATTGGAAGCCTATGATAATGCCTGCTTCAACTCCGTCATAATCTTATACTGCCGTGTGAGATGGCCCAGAATGGTCGCTCATTGCTCTTGTTAGACCCTTACCGCATCAATAACATGCTACTCTTCAGTATCATCGGGAGTCGCCTCCCGAACATGTCATGGGTAACGCCTGTCGTGGACTAGTGTGGCATCGTTCCCCTCATTGTGGGCGTCACTAATTAAATCCTCGTGATGAGGTAGGTGATAACTAGGGATTTTAACCTACTATTTACTCACTTTTGCTTAGGTTTTGGGTCAAAATGCGTTAAGGTATTCCCGAAAACTAACTCAAGGTGTTGACTTGCAGATTTTGGTCAAAATGAGGCAAAGAAGCCAAAATGAACTCATAAAGGAGCCAAACTTGCACAACTCCTAAACGTTACTGGAGCGCTGTCAGCGCCACTTTTACGCTACAATGTAAAGTCTTCTGTTGAGGCAGATTATTAGAGAGCTGCCGCGAAGGTGAGGTTTAGAGAGATGGAATGGGGCTCAGTATTGACCGCTGACCGCGCTACAAAAGCGCGGCCGCGAAAGCATTGTGTCACGACCCAAAACGAAGGGCCGCGACGGGCACCCGGTACCTTACTTAACCGAGTACCAACGTAACATATCTTTATTATCGTACTATCATGGGTAAATGGGCCAAAAGTTCCATCATGAGATAACCAGAATAAAATATAAATGCATACTAGACATAGGATGACCCAACATTATATAGAAACTTATACATGTGACATACTGACCTATAAGGCCTACTGGATCATTTGTACACTCAAAACGCAGGCTGATAAGGCCATAAAAGTATCCATACACATGACATCTGTCTACAAGCCTCTAAGAGTATATAAACATCATAAAGGTCGGCATAGGGCTCCACCGTACCAGTCAATACATGTCCAAATCTTACTGACCAGATAGGCAACTCCAGAGCAAGTGGAGTGCACCAACACCTTTCGCTGAGCTGATATCCTACTAGGTGGAATCTCAACCTGTCTATCGGGACCTGCGGGCCTGAAACGCAGCGTCCCCAGGCAAAAGGGATGTCAGTACGAATAAAGTACCGATATGTTAGGCAGGAATGCATAAATATGAACAATAATGGAAAGAGATGTAGAGAAGATACTGTCACGACCCCAAATCCAAACAGGTCATGATGGCGCCTATCGTGGAACTAGGCTAGCCAACCATCACCTTACTGCGCTTTTGTTCAATTATAATAGTTCACAATTAAATAATAAGCAAGCAACCACATCATAATTAATATAATTAAGTATTAGCGTTCCCATATTAACCTAAACAACCTCCCAAGAACTGGAGTCAATAGTCATGAGCATCTAAGGATAAATAAATCTAACTCTGCTAAAACTATAATATATGTCTCTGAATCAAATGCTAAGACTAAATAAGGAAGGGAAATGGAGAAGCTGCGGACGCTGGACAGCTACCTCGAAATCCCGTGAAATGCTGCTCCACACTGCGCCAGCTACTGTTGCGAACTAGTACCTGGGTCTGTGCACAGGGGCACATGGAGTCTTTATGAGTACGCCAACTCAGTAGTAATGAAAATAAATCA
>ML279822.1:0-20431 GCA_005239495.1 Nicotiana undulata | reverse complement strand
GACATTGGTTGCTTAGCCTTACGTCGCCCTTCCAAAGCATCTTAGGAAGGCGCCGCGTAATAGATAGTAGCTCAGAATTGAGAAATCAAATTAATTTTCTGAACCTCTGAATAAATGAATATATAAATAAATAACGTGGGAGGAAGCATGCTACAAGTCCTAAGACTCGAAGAATGGGATAGAATGTGCGCCAAATATCCGACTTGTTCGAAAACATGGAGGAACAAGAAAAACAATCGTAAATATTGTTAGGAAATTTCAGAAGAAAGAAACTGCCACTACTAGAAAACTGGCATTTTTCGTCCAAGCCATACCGACCGAAATCGGCCGGAAAAAAAAAACTCGTGTATTTGGTCGCAAAAGTCAACAAAAGTTTTTCTGACAACGAAAATAATGGCCCCACAACAAAAAAATAAAAATCCCGACCAACACCTGTTCATGCTTGTATATAAAGTACAAAAATAATTTTTATTACAATTTTCCAAATTTCCGACCGATTTCGGTCGGAAAGTTTGAAATTTTTATTTCCCGCCCTAGACAAGAATCTTATATATTTAACTAACCAACCGAGATAGCTAATAATTAAACATTTCCAAATATAGCTTTTATATATATATATATATATGTGTGTGTGTGTGTGTGTGTGTGTGTGTGTACAAATATACACTCGCATTACAACATAATTGAGGTTAATAAAAAGATGGAGTATGATCGCTATGATCCTTTTATAATTGCAGAAAGAGTTAGGTAAGTGTACTATGCTCCATAACCATTGCAGAGGGAAAAACAAAGCCTGTTGGTAGGGTGAAAATTGAGAATGTGCTAGATGTTGCTTACCAAAACGACACCTCTAGTGTTAACCAAATGGTGGATGATCAGTTAGAAAATTACTTGGAGCATCCTCAACGCATGTTAGAAGAAGTTGATATGGAGGAAATAACAATCATAGAAAATGAGGATGAAGAATCACCTAATAAAAATGAAATAAGTGAAGAGGAAGGATTTCCAGACGAGGAATGATACGTCAACGAAGACGACTAGCATGTTAATTTTTTCAAGCGCTCTCAACTTATATAGATTTATATTCTCAATTCTAACATTTTCTTTAATTTATGCAGATGACCGATAGGGGTCGAGGTAGGTCTAGGAAGGATAAAAGGCCTATTGATCATGATGATGGTGCTACACCCTCGCTTCCTTCCACTCTACACTTGCATCCCTCTGTTGCTGATGGCCGACAGCAATCTTCTAGGCACACATCTATTCCACCACATCATCTGCTCATCATACTACCCATCATTCGCCCTCCCAGCAATATTATTACCAGTCTTCGCCACAGGGCTCTACCCCGCTTTCTCCATATAATTATACATGTAGTTACATGGGTCCATCGAGTCAGCACTCACAGAGCCATTTGGTACTCCCGTCATCTGCTCCATTTGCTTCATCGCCAACTAGATCGCATCCATCTAGATTTCAGTCAACCGGATCGCAACAAGGGTCTAGATCGATGCATGGGTGTGGATTTCAACCATCTTCATCAGGGACCCCGTCTCCCTCTCCACAGAGTTCGTCTCCTAGCATTTCTAGACTCCGTCTTCGTGATAGTAGCACTGAGCCAGATGCCTCCCCTTCTGCACATGCTTCAGATTCATCGGAGGATGATGATCTAGATGAAGTGCGGTATGATCGTTATCATGGGATGATCATCATGCCTGAGGGAAATGGGTAAGATTTATTTATTACTTCTTTATTTTTGTTGAATTATAATAACTACTCTTGTTTATTTAATGTAGTTGCTATGTTGCATGTTCATACCTAATCATCAGGTTACAAAGACAATCACTGAAATTCTTGCCCGGTTGTATAATGCACCCTATCTGACTTGCAGTGTCTTTCCAGAGGATCTCGTGCAACAAATGTTCAACCAATTTAAGGTTTTAATAAAATTCTTATCTATTTAAGCATTATATTAATAATATTTTCATCTAACGCTACATACTTTATTTGTAGACTAAGTGTGCCTGGGAGGACCAGTAAATTGGGAGTACAAATACCGTAAGAGACTTTATATTTCCTTCTCCTCCGCTCGAAAGGTTAACAAGAAGCCTTCATGGGTTCTACCGCATTTATGGGAGGATCTACAAATGTATTGGACCATCGAGAAATTCGAGAAGCAGAGTGAACAGGGAAAGAAGGCCGGAGCATCTAAGAAGGGTGGCTCCTTGCACTGTGTGGGTACAAGGAGCATGGGGGCTACGAGGAGACTACTAGTAATTCCTTAAAATATTTCGGTCTATTTTTATCGAACTATATTTGTATATGTTAATTTAGTTAACACGTTTTATTATTTTTGTAGGAAACAAATATGGGAGGAAGATGACTCATGATGAGTTCTTCATGGAGACTCACGTCCGGAAGAAGAAGGCACCAACAGATCCAACTAGATGGGTAGAGGACCGGGTGGAGACTGCATATGTAAGTTTCATAACTACTATTAATGTTTATAATATTATATAGTTAATAATTTTATATCTTCTAAATAAAGGGTAGCTACAAGATTAATGTGGAGGAGTACACTAAGAGCTTGCCACCGAATGAGCAAGGCGAGCGACCACCCCTTTCAGACGAAGAAGCGTATAGGATATGGATGGATTTTGTCGGTGGTCATAAAAAGGGGATAGCATACGACCTTCCAGAGAAATCATTTCGGTGCTACAGGGCTGGATTGTAAGGTATAGGAACTTCCCCCCAAGGCAATAGGTCGACTATCTTGTCTATGGAATAGAAGTTCGCAAAGCTGACAACAGATCTTGAAGAGACATAGGCTAGAGAACAAAATAGAGATGAACAATTTGGTACCCTTCAAGTTCAGCTAGAAAGGAGGGACGAACAATTTAATCTCCTTCAAGGTCAGCTAGCCAATCTTCTTGCTAGTGGTACTTTCTCCATTCCCCGGTCTCGTGAGCCTTTCTCATGTGCTAATCCTTCTCATCGTGATCTTTCGAACCATACCGACAATGAAGGTTCTAGGAGTGAACATGGAGATGATGCTAGATAAAACACTCATTGAATGATGTGTTTTGCAAGACAAAGTATTGAACTTGTCAATATTTAGTTGAGACTAGTTTTAAATGATGATTGTATTATTGATATTATTTTGTTATTGAACATTTTAGTAGTTGTAGTTGTGGTTGGCGTTGTTGTTGCGCTTGTTATTAGTTGTTGTTACATAATGGTTGTTAGTGTTAGTTAATTGTTGTTGTTGTTGTTAGTTAGTTAATTATTGTTGATTAATAATGGTTTAATGACATCAATGTAATGCTGACGTTATAAGATGGATATTGGTTGTAATGGGCATATGTGTAGCTTAAAAGCAGGCATTTTCTGCCCAGTTTCTACCCAGAAATTCATAAATACTGACCGAAATCGGCCGTAAATTATGAATTTATATTTTTTTAAATAAATTAATAATTTATTACAATTTACAACTAATTATTATTTAAATAAAACTATTATATTTTTTAATATTCCGTCCGATTTTGGTCGGTATTTGAAAATAAAAAAAATTAATTGTTACCGAACGAATTCGCTCGAAAATTGAAGTTTGACAGTCAGTCAACTCTTTGAAATTTCCCACCGATTTAGATCGGTACACGTTAGCGACCATCATTTTTACGACTAATTAAAAAGGATCGGAAATCAGTCGATTTTTACCAATTTTCGATCGATTACAGTCGGATTTTGTGGACGGATTTGAGTAGTGTGCTTTGATGGAGAAGAAAGAGATTACTTTGAGGTGTAAAATTGTGCATTGCCCAAAAGTAGCATGTGACTATTGAGAGTGAAGACATTCTATATAATATGAATATTTCACCCAAAAGTTTCCTTTTTAATTCAAAACGATCGTTATGTAGAATCAAGACAAGTAATTTATGAAATTCACACAAAAATATCCATTTTGAATTTGAAAGACAAGATTCAAAAATAATTTTATTCTGATTCAAACAGAGAAATGCACTGGAGTACTACTTTGAGAAGGGAGAAGAACGAGACTGCTTTGCACGTTGCCTTCTAGGAAATTATGAACTCCAGGATACGAAAAAGCACAAGACTCTCGCAGAAGAGTATGCAGTAATATGCCAAGCCCCTCCATATCATCATTCCACAAAGGTGCCATTTGACATATATTTTTGCCATGTGGAAAGCTCACATAGGAAGGAGGGTAGCACTTTTGGGAAGGTTCTAGAGAAATATGAAGAATCCTCTTAGAAGACCCTAGAACCCTATGGATTTGCTAGGAAAGTTCCTGGAAGATTCTAGCTATGATGAGAACTCTTCAATGTACTTAGTTGTAAACAATAAGGTACTCGTGTAATAATTATTATTTGCTTACTAGCCCCTAAAAGACTAGTATATAAAGGGGGCTATACATTTGTAACTCATCAAACAAATTATTCAAGTTCTCTATAATTGTCAGGACCCCAAATCCTGACAGGCCGTGATGGAGCCTATCGTGGGACTAGGCTAGTCGACCATCATTTTACTACGCATTTATTCAATTATAACAGTTCACAATATAACAATAAACAACAGTCATAATAAAGAAATAAATTATATAAGTCTAGCGCCCCCAATAATGAACTAAACAACTCTAAACAACCTCCCAGAACTGGAGTCAATAGTCATGAGACTCTAAGAATAAATAAATCTAAATCTACTAAAACTATAATATATGTCTCTGAATCAAATGCTAAGACTAAATAAGGAAGGGAAATGGAGAAGCTGTGGACGCTGGACAGCTACCTCGAAATCCCGTGAAAATGCTGCTACCAAACTGCGTCAGCTACTGCTGCGAACTAGTACCTGGATCTGTGCACAGAGGCACAGGGAGTCTTTATGAGTACGCCAACTCAGTAGTAATGAAAATAAATCATAGTCTGAGTAATATAAACACACAGAACAGATACACAATTTCACAACAACTAGTAAAAACATCAAGTCACCAAGTAGTATTCAGCAAATACATAAGCTCGAGATCAATTACCAGAAATCCTTTGAACCAAGTGTAATATCAGTATACCTCAGTAAAATTCTCAGTAAAACCAGTTTGAAAACAAAGTAAAATCACAGTTTGAAAACATAGTAAAAATCTTCATAAAACTGCCCCTCGGGCCATAATCATTTCTCATCACAATATCTTTCAGTATTAGCCCATCAGGCAACCTCACAATCACTCTGCCCATCAGGAAACCTCATAATCACTCTGCCCATCAGGAAACCTCACAATCACTCTTCATAAGCCCCGCGTGCATCACTCAATCTGTATCGGCGCTCACTGGGGGTGTGTTACAGACTCTGGAGGGGCTCCTACAGCCCAAGCGCTATAATAAGCCACAACATGGCATAAATCACACACAATATAGGCCCGCAACCTCACTCATATCATATCATCCTCACAATATAGGCCAACAGCCTCACTCAGTCAGACACTCTCAATTTTCCCTTCAGACCATAATATACCGGGTTCTCGACCCAAAAACAGTGTTTCATTTTCAAGAAGTGGTATCAAAATACTCTGAGTGTCAAAATAATTTCACAGAAAAGACTGAGTGAAAAATCATAACATATCAATGAGGAAAAATATAGTAAACACAACCCTCAAAGGGTAAACAAGTTGGCACTAGGCCCAAAACAAGGCTTACAACCCGATTCATATCGTAATAAAATAATACTAATTTAAGCATAGGCTTAGAAATCGGTTTTGTAGCTGAATATTCACCTAATTAGGAAGGATGTTTCCAAAATTTCCACCTTTTCATTTCAAAACCCGTGAAAGGGTGCATAGTCCGGGGTTTCATACCCTTAGGACAGGATTTAAAGACATTACTTACCTCAAAACTAGCCCGGAATTATTCTGCAATGCGCTTGCCTCTTGAATCAACCTCCGAAGGCTCCAAATCTACCAAGTTCAGATTTTTATCATCAATATGTGCTTAAGGAACAATTTCCAATCGAAAGATATCAAATTTAACCCAAAAATCCGAAATCGGTCAAAACCCGACCCCCGAGCCCGCATCCCAAAACTCAGAAACTTTTATACAAAAGTGTTCTTCGTCCTTTCACGAGTCCGTACATATAAAGAACACCAAAATCGGAGTTCGTTTGACCCCTCAAACCGACCCTTATAAGTCTCATAATCTCAAGCCCTAAAACCCAATTTTTCTACTGCTTTTCCATGAATTTACACCGGTTTTAGGTTCTATAATCATCCATAATCGAGTTTTAATGACTAGAACACTTACCTCAATGAAGAACAAGATTTTCCTCATCAAAATCGTCCCCAAAAGCTCTTTTCCGTACAACAATGGTGAAAAATAAAGTTTAAGTCGCGGAGGGTTTATTTTATATTTTTCTGAACAGTGGTTCCGCACCTGCGGTCCTAGGTCCGCACCTGCGGTCCCAGTTCCGCACCTGCGAGGAATCCCCAAAAACTCGGCCTCCGCACCTGCGCCATTTTTCTCTGCACCTGCGACTTCGCAGGTGCGATCCTACTCCCGCATCTGCGATCCTCTACTAAGACCCTCACCTTCGCACCTGCGACCCGCAACCCGCTCCTGCGGGCCCACACCTGCGATCAAACATCCGCAGGTGTGGAAATCTCTGTGATTTCACACCAGCAACATTTTGCTGCAATTTCCAGCTTCCGAAATTCCCGTTAACCATCCGAAATCAATCCCGAGCCCCTCGGGACCTCAACCAAACATACCAACACCTCACATATGATCATTCCAACTTAGTTGCATTCTCAAAACACTAATATTAACATCAAAACACCAATTTCGCATCGGATTCAAGCCTAAGAACTTCGAAAATTCTAAAATCCACCAATGACGCCGAAACTAACCAAAACAACACCGATTGACCTGAAATTTTGCGGACAAGTCCAAAATGAAATTACGAACCTGTTCCAACTGTTGGAATCCAATTCCGACCTTGATAGCCTATTTTCCACTGCCGTCCAGAAATCACCAAAAACTAACTTTTGCCAATTCAAGCTTAATTCTACACCGGACATCACAAAATTATTCTGAACACACTTCTAAGTCCCAAATCACTTAACAAAGCTATCCGAGCCATAAAATCCGCATTCTGAGGTCATTTACCAATAAGTCAACTCTCTATTGAATTTTCCCATTTGAAGGCTATTTTTAAAGGCTAATTGACTTAACTCTCACTACAATCATTCGATTTCAAGCCTATCAGCTCTAATACATCAAATACAGTATAACCGATCTATAACAAGTCAATAACAACCATTAAAATGCTAGTTTTTCGTAACGACAGACCGGGTCGTTACATTCTCCCCCTCTTAAACATACATTCGTCCTCGAACGAGTCTAGAGACATCCTGGAGTCTCAAACAAGTGCGGATATTTGCTCTGCATCTCCCGCTCGGTCTCCCAAGTAGCCTCCTCCACTGGGTGACCTCTCCACTGCACCTTCACTGATGCTATCTGCTTAGATCTCAACTTTCTGACCTCACGAGCTAAAATTGCTATTGGCTCAACCTCGTATGACATATCATCCTCGAGCTGAACTGTGCTGAAGTCTAACACATGAGACAGATCACCAACATATTTTCTGAGCATCGACACATAAAACACCGGATGAACACTCGACAAGCTGGGTGGCAAGGCAAGTCTATAAGCCACTTCTCCAACCTTCTGAAGCACTTCAAAAGGATCAATAAATTGCGGACTCAGCTTTCCTCTCTTCCCGAACCTCATAACACCCTTCGTGGGTGATACTTTTAGCAGTACCTTCTCACCTTTCATAAATGAAATATCCCGAACCTTCCGGTCCGCATAACTTTTCTATCTAGACTGCACCGTGCGAAGTTGCTCCTGAATCAACTTCATCTTCTCCAACGCATCCTGAATCAAATCTGTGCCCAATAACTTAGCCTCACAAGGCTTGAACCAACCCACTGGAGATCTACACCTCCTACCATATAACGCCTCATACGGAGCCATCTAAATACTGGAGTGGTAGCTGTTATTATATGCAAACTCCGCTAATGGCAGGAACTGGTCCCATGAACCACCAAAATCAATCACACAAGCCCGTAACATATCCTCCAATATCTGAATAGTCCATTCCGACTGCCCGTCGGTCTGAGGGTGAAATGCAGTGCTCAACTCTACATTAGTACCCATACCTTTTTGTACGGCCCTCCAAAACTGAGATGTGAACTGTGTACCTCTGTCAGAAATAGTAGAAACCGGAACTCTATGCAATCGGACAATCTCCTTAATGTAAATACCAGCTAACCGCTCTGAAGTATAAGTACTAATGACAGGAATGAAATGCGCGGACTTGGTCAATCTATCCACAATGACCCAAATAGCATCAAAACCCTTCGCAGTCCGTGGAATCCCAACTACAAAGTCCATAGTAATTCGCTCCCACTTCCACTCCGGAATAACTAACCTCTGAAGCAAACCACCTGGTCTATGGTGCTCATACTTGAACTGCTGGAAGTTGAAACACCTTGCTACATACTCCACAATATCTCTCTTCATCCGCCTCCACCAATACTGTTGTCTCAAATCTTGATACATCTTCACGTTACCCAGATGAATAGAATACCGCGAACTGTGAGCCTCTACTAATTTCAACTCTCGAATACCATCTACGTTGGGCACGCAAATACGTCCATGTATCCTCCTAACTTAATCATCACCAATAGTCACATCTCTAGCATCACCCTGACGAACTCTATCCTGAAGAACTAATAAGTGTCGGTCATCATACTGCCATTCCTTAATCTGATCAAATAAAGAAGACCGGGAAGCCATGCTAGCTACCACCCGTGGAGGGTCTGACAAATCCAATCTCACCAACTGACCTGCTAAAGCCTGAACATCAAGGGCTAAGGGTCGCTCAACGGCTGAAAGGTAAGCTAGACTAGCTTGAAGACCCAATTCATAAGGTCCATGAAAACTGCTGGGGCGTTGGTTAGCCCAAAAGACATTACCAAGAATTCAAAGTGCCCATACCGAGTCATGAAGGCGGTCTTAGGAATATCTTGCTCCCTGATCTTTAGTTGGTGATACCCGGACCGCAAATCAATTTTCTAGAAAACCTAGCACCTTGAAATTGGTCGAACAAATCATCTATCCGAGGCAATGGGTATTTGTTTTTTTATTGTGACCTTGTTGAGCTGCCGGTAATCAATACACGTCCGCAGTGACCCATCTTTCTTTCTGACAAAAAGAACCGGTGCGCCCCAAGGCGATACACTTGGCCGAATGAAACCCTTTTCTAGAAGATCCTTCAACTGCTCATTTAACTCCCTCAATTCCGCTGGCGCCATCATGTACGGTGGAATAGATATTGGTTGCGTGTCTGGCAATACATCAATCCCGAAATCGATCTCTCTATCTGGTGGGATCCCAGGAAGCTCATCCGGAAAAGCATCAAGAAATTCATTCACAACAGGAACAGACTCGGGAGTAGGCACCTCTGAAATGGTGTCCGCAACCCGGACCAAATGGTAGATTCACCCCTTTCTAATCATTTTTGAGGCCTTAAGGTGGGAAATAAACCTACCTCTTGGCACAATATTATTTTCCTCCCACTCAATAGCTGGATCATCAGGGAACTCAAGCCTCATAATTCTGGTTCGGTAGTCGAGTTTAGAAAATCACGAATAGAGCTAATACATTCCCATCATAACATCAAAATCAACCATTCCTAGCTCAATAAGATCGGTCGTGGTATCCCGACCACAAACCGTGACAACACAATTCCTATAGACTCGCGTGGCCATAATAGATTCACCAATCGGAGTCGACAATGAGAACGACTCATGAAGTTGTTCTGGTTCTATCCAAAAACTTGAAGCAATAAAAAGAGTAACATATGACAAAGAAGACCCAGGATCAATAAAGGCATACACATCATGAGATTGAATAGTCAGAATACCTGTGACGACATCTGGAGAAGCTTCTGCACTCTAACGACCACTCAGGGCATAAAACTGGCTGGGTCCTCCCTGACCTCGTGCACTACCCCTAGCTGCACCACGCCCTGCTGGTGCTGGAGCGCCTCGGGATGGAGGGCGTGCTGAGGATGTAGCAGTTGAAGAACTGGATGGCTGGGCGATTCCCCAACCTGCTCCATGGCTCGATGAACGACAATCTATCTGAATATGGCCTCTCCTCCCACACCCATAACATAATGGCATGTCCAGGTGGCAGAGCCCTGAATGCCACTTCCCACACTTAGGACAGAGGGACCTTTGCTGCTGCTGGAAACTCCCTCCTGATCGACCCTGATGGTGAAACCTCCTGCTACCTGGACTGGGCCCAAAGCGACCCCTTTGCTGATGATTGTGCTCTGATGGCGGGGCACTAGCTGAAGACTGATCATACAATTGGGATGGCCCTGATGCCCTCCCCCGAGGACTGGTCTCCCACCTCCAAATGAACCCCCAAGATTGCTCGCTGACCGGGACCTACTACCACCTTCTCGATCCATCCCTAGCTTCAACTTTCAAGCCTCTGTTGCCTGGGTGAACCCCACAATGTTCCGATAATTCATGTCAGAATGTAGAGAAGATGTGGCAGCTTCATTGATAACCAAGGGACCAAGGCCTTGCACAAACCGACGAACTCTAGTCTCCATAGTCGGCATCATATGAACAACATACTTGGACAGGCGCACAAACTCCAGATGGTACTTCCACACACTACTACTACCTTTCTTGAGGACCTCAAACTCTTAAGCACGGGATGCCAGAGTGTTGGCGCGCAAGAAATGGTCTATAAAGGAATCTACAAACTCACTCGACCTCGCCGGAGGGATCCCCTCCTCACGGGAATCCTCCCACATCTCGAACCAAGAATATGCCGCCCCTTTCAAACGATAAAAGTCCAACTCTACTCCCTCCGTCTCAGTAGCACGCATGACTCGGAGGGTCTTGTACATCTTGTCGATCAAATCCTGAGGATCAGCCTCGGGGTCAGTACCTGTGAACTCTAGAGGGGCTAGCTGAAGAAACCGGTTAACCATGGAATTTGAGGAATCCCCTTGACCGCTAGAGGATGTGGGGGCAACATTTGATCTCTGGGTCTGAGAGGGCACCAATTGTGTCAACATCTGAATAGCTCCCCTAAGGTCCCCCATCATAAATACTGGGACCGGAAGCTGGGGCTGGAGGGGGATCAGGAATATCAGGGGGAGGGATTGTGGCACCCTCCGCTGGAGCATGAATTATAATGGCCTGGCCTGGAACGGAGGAGTCAGGCTGATTCATGGTCAGGGAATTATTCTCACCTGCACCATCAGATTGGGAATTTTTGGCCACTCCTGGGGTGGCATTGGCCTCTAGGCCGAGTCGAGCTTTCTTCCTGGGTGCCATTTACTGAAAGTTAAAACAATGCACGAGTTAGAGAGAAACAACCTCACTCCTCACTCTATCGCACGATATAGAATAACAATGAAGGGTATTTTTCCTAAATGTCCAAGAAGCCCCCTAATTATAGATATGGTCGACAACATACCGATAAGAACGACTCTACTAGACACAGCTCCGAGACATCCTAGGACACTTTTAAAACCTTAGGCTCTGATACCAAGTTTGTCACGCCCCAAAACCGAGAGACGCGACTGGCGCCTAACCGAGTGACCCGGTCAAGCAAGCCTGATTAGCCTTTCCTACCCAACTTATTTCTCCCCGTGTTTATAACATACATTATTTACATGAGGTAGCAAGAGATAAATCAAAAGTATATATATTCATAACATTAAGTCCATTTTCCTCTTTCACCATTACCAACGTTAGATCTTCTAAAACATACATAGTAATTACAATATTCACGATACGGAATCGCGATTACGATTAAATACAACAACTACCCAAAATATATATATATATATATATATATATATATATACAACCCACATAAGTGTCTACGGAGCCTCTAAGAGTACGGAGAAATGAACATAGACATGCCGGTGACAAGGCCCCGGCTATACCTCAAAAAGAGACAACATGTACAAAGGAGATCAACATGTAACTACACACGACCCTGGGAAGAAATGGGGCTCAACAGAACTGCTGAAGGGAGGAGGATAAAGCACCACTATCGTCGATCGACGCTACCTGCTACAGAACCACCTACATCCACTTAAAAAGATGTAGTGCCCCCGGTAAAAGGCATGTTAGTACCATCGAATAGTACTAGTATTTATGAACAAACCCTACTTTAGATAGGATAAACATAAACATGCAATGATACAAATAGAGACATCATATAACAATTCACCGAGGTAAGGGAAAACACCAACAAGAGTCACCATGTTTCTTATCCCATTTTGCCATCTTTGGTTAATGTTATTTTAAATCCAAGTATTATTATTATTATTATTACTAAACCACCGTGTCGTTGTCACATGGAGTCCGGTCTCGGCCCGATCGGCTAAGCCATCCCAGGTGAGGAACCAACAACATCATAACTCATATCATCACTGTGGCATTTTCACACGAAGTCCGGTATCTCACCGGCTGGGCCATCTCAACTGAAACAGTGAGGCAATAATTAACATCATATCTCAATTTGACACCTCTATGTGTACGACATGGAGTCCGATCCCGGCCCGATCGGCTAGGCCATCTCACCCTAAGACATCACCCATCATTTCTTTGATCTTTTAGTTCACTTTTATCATTTTCCATCTTTTGATTCATATATCATATCATTTCACTCTTGTGATACATATTTCATATCATTTCAATCCTTTGATTCATATCTCATATCATTTCAATACTTTGATTCATATTACATATCAATTCGAACTTTCACATCTACAACAACCATCACATAAGAGGATTTGCACACGTAGTAAAAGAAGGAGAGTAATGATCACAAGTCATACCCTTAAATAGTATAATGATATGGGAGTAACATAGAACGACATAGAAGCAAGAATTTCCCAACTTGACACATAAGGCACATAAATTCCATAGAGAATCAAATAAGAGAATCATACCCGGAAAGTGAACACCAATAGGTTTATCCGATGAAGATTAGAGTTAGCCATACATACCTCGATTTGGGATTTTTCCTTAGATTTCTACCACAATTCACCAGACCTTCTAACACTTTAAATCTAGTTCAAAATGTGGCATAATTGAACTTAGAATTAGGAATAATGATCATGTCTTGAACTCACTTGAGCATTCTATCAAACACTCGGTGTTCCTCTAGATTAAATGGACTCTTTTTAGTGAAAGATTACTCTAACCCATTTCCCTTCACCAGATTATGACTAGTTGGTTACATGCATGCAAGATTACTACCCCCATATTCATGAACTCACCTAACCATGTTTAATTTTAACAAAAATCTGGAAATTTAGGGTTGATGCGGTAGAAGCTTACCTCTTGTAGTGAAGAAATGGTGTTCTACTCGATCAATTCCAGGCCTGAGCAGTGATGGAGAATCAAATTGATGAAGTTGGGACTCTATCTCACTAGAAACCACTCTCTCCTCTCTCTATTTTATCATAAAATGGTTAAAATTATGAGGGATGGGTGTTATATTAGGCTGGGGGTCGGGTTTTAAAAATCAGAAATTAGAAGCCCCGATGTAGGTTTGCGGTTCGGAATACGATCGCATTCCGGTTATGTGGTCCACAAGACTTCCGCCTTATTAGCCTTCATCTGGTCCAAAAAGAAAAGGGAACTGCCCAACTATGCGACCACTATGCGGTCAACATACTTGATATGCGATCGCATAGTGGACCGCAGATTCGCACAAACTTGAAAAATTCTATCCTCTAAGTCCTGGGGTACTTTTCACTACAAAAAGGTCTTATTTAAGAATTTCTATAGTTATATCATCATGGGGATCTGTCCGGGCATAGTGTTTAGTCAAAACTTCACGGGTCTTTACAGGGTCTATTATTGATTGCATGTGATATTTTCTTTCCTTATCTGTGTTTGATTAATTGTTTTCCATGTTTGTTTGTTTATTACCACTATATAATCCCTCCCCAATTTCCCATTTGGACAGACCTTAATCACTATATTCTTCCTCTCACTAAGTCCTATACTATTTTGAAATTTGAGCTCTTGGCCGATTGGAAGCCAAGGCCACCAGAGTTAAATTATTCGACCTTTGTCAGTGCGAGCACTGCCCGGGGTTCACCTAAAGCCCTTGGGAACTCTAAGCACTGAGAATTTTGGGGTTTCTGCTGTTCTTTTCATGTTACTAATAAGCAAGTTGTTGGCTCTTAATCTGTACCTTACTAGCTCGTTAATTCTGCAAACTAGTAAGTTATGTGACTCTTGCTATTTTATTCTCTTTTGCTTGCAGCCTTGTCAATTAGTCTTTTGTGAACTAATATGATATGTCTTATCTCTGTTCGTATTCATGTTTGTCTTGTCATTATCCTGTACCCCTGTGTTTTATTTTACTGTCTAGGCCTACTTGAAGTCTGAGTTTCATGCCTGTTATGTGTGCGCAATTTGAATGATTTATGATTATTCTTAGCATGCTCTTCTATTCTGATTACTAGATGCTCTTCAAATGCCTTTCCTCATGCCTTGCCTTGGATTATTGCATTCTTAAGGATGTTATCTCCTGCCAAGAATTTGTGTGAGTAAATCATTCATTCATGTTATACTGCTCTCGTGCTTACATCAACCTAATGTGACCATTACTGTCTCAATAATTTAGCCTAACATGTTGCTAATTTAGTATTTGGTCAATCCTACATTATTCAGTATTTCCCAAGCTTCTAGTTAAACCCCAATACACTTGGTTTTATCATTATGACTGGCTTAAGTTACGAAGTTTGTCTATCCTCTAACCATAAGACTGACATATCATCCTACCATTGTAAGGCCCCAGAAAATTTTGCTAAGCAATTTAGGATTTCGAGATGCCTGGTAGGCTAATTATAATATTTTATGTGTTATAAATGTGATGTAAATGAATTGGATATGGTAAATAAGTGTATAATTTATATAATAAGCAATGTGGGGTCCAAGGAAAGGCCTAAGTCTAAGTCAAATTGGAAAATTTCATAATAGGCTAAAATTTCAAATGAGTTCGCACAAGTCCACACTTTGAACGAGAATATCTAAATATATATAAGATTTTATGTGATGAAAAACCCACCAAATGAAATTTCTTTGAGTCTAGTCTCCAACGCTTTAAACCGTTCATCATTTGGACATTCCTACACACAGTTATGATCAAATTACCAAAGGCTGGATTCGCGACTAATTTTGCAATCGCAAAACGACTATGCGTACTGCATTTGCGTCGCATAATGAAGCAGAGTCGGGCAAAATAGTATGCTGTCGCATGTTGATTATGCTGTAGCATAATCAATTATGCTATCACATAATGATTATGCCGCAAGATTGCTGCCCATATTTCGATTATGCTATAGCATAATTGCACGACATAATTGACTTCAGGGGTCATTTTTGGAAATTTTAATATCCGAACCCACTTTGATAAATAATTTTTGGGGCTTCGTTTGGGACTATTTTACACTAAATCTAGGGAGAGGTGAGAGCCTTTTATAGTGAGAAAGAGGAAACCTATCCTTCTAATCACCAACTCTTGCTCAAGTCTTCAAGAATCAAGGAAGATAACCACTAGATTGTCCTCCATCCGGGTAAGTCCTACTTTCAATATTTCATGCAAGAGGTTAAGGGTTCAAATATATTGTGGGGGTTAGAAATAGGCCATGCATGTGACACTAAGCTATATCATGTGGGATTAATGAACTATTTTGGGTAATTCTTGATGAAATTGGTTGAGGGAAGAAGGAATTTCCATTGTAGGACCTTGTAGTCTATTTCATATGATTAGGTGTTTGATGAAATTCCTAAAATAGTTACACCATGGGTAATCTTTCTAGTTATGAATCGATTTTTGCTTTCTCATTATAGATTATTATTGCTAGAGGTGTTGATTTATTGTAGAAACTTAAGGAAAGCTCAAGCAGGTATGTTGGCTAAACTTTATTCTGTCGAAATGGAATTCCATAATGTTTTCCATAAGTTTAAGTATAATCGGCTCAAAATTTCTAATTCCTACCCTCCGAGTCATCCGTATGAACTCATAAATCTTAATTGTTTCGAATGAGCCTATTATGAAAATATAGATGTTTAATGTATGGATTCATTATTAAAATGGTATGACTATGAGTCATAATATAAAAGAAGACTAGCATACCCATTTGGGTGAGGAAAACTCGATGAATTTATTACTCCTAGATGCCCATATGTGTACTAAATGCCTTGATTGGGTGTGTTTAGCCAATAATAGACTATAAAGATGCTTGAAAATGAATTAAAAGAACTGGGGAATATGGAGTGTGGGTAATATACATATACATGTATATATATATATATATACATATACATGTATATATATATATATATATATATACATATATATATATATATATACACACACACACACACATGATTGTGCCTAAATAGAATATACATATATGAAATTTATTATGAGACAAGCCTCGACTCAACAGTTTAAGATAACTTCTAGAATGTGGAATTTGCCTAATAGCTGTTGAGGTATGTATGGCTAACTCTAATCTTCATAGAGTGAACTCAATGGTACTCGAATATCTAGAATGAGTCCCTTTCTTGATTCTAAGAGAGTTGATTGCCTCAATGTGTTAAGTTTGAATATTTTTGTTCCCAAACTGTTCCAAGTTGTTTACCGTGCCACTATGCTACTTGAAAAGGGTGAATTATTACTATCATTCTCTCTTATTTATGTGTACAAATTCATTATATGTTGGTCCTCGTTAATATGAAGGATGAAGTTATTGAACGGTTAAAAGAGGGGAACGTGACTCAAATTGTTAAAATGCCAAGGACTGTGTGATAAATGATGGGAAAGGAATGTGAACCGAATAATTAAATTGATATGGTTATGTCCCAAAGTGAGATGGCTTAGCCGATTGGGCCGAGATCGGACTCCATGATGTACACACGGTGGTATTTGCATCGAAAATATGATGTTGGTTATGTCTCACTGTTTCAAGTGAGATGGCTTAGCCTATCGGGCCGAGATCAGACTCCATGATTTACACATGGTGGTATTTGCATCGAAAATATGATGTTGGTTATGTCTCACTATTTCACGTGAGATGGATTAGCCGATCGGTCCGAGATCGGACTCCATATTGTACACATGGTGGAATTTACATCGGAAATATGAGTATAAATTATGATGCTGGTGATGTCTCACTTGGGATGGCATAGCCGGTCGGGCTGAGACCGGACTCTGTGTAAACGACACAAGGGCATTACAAATCTTGGCACTTGGCAGTAAGAGACTATTAACCAAAAGGATGGAAAGACGAAATAAGAAACTATGTGACCTTACTTGTGATTCTCTATTCCTTTGAAGTGCTATGTGATTTCCATGACTGCCTTCCTACCTGTTTAAATGATTCTCTTGAAAGCTTGTGTGATTCCTTAATTGATATTGTGATGGTGCTTATGTTTCTCATTGAATTCTTGAATTCTTCTTATTGCATTATTGGTCTTTCTAAGGAGATGTGTGTTACTTCCGTAGGTTGACTATCGTTAGGTTTCACGTAGGTATTTGGATGTTAATGATTGTTTCTATGTCTTCCTTCTTCTTGTATGGTTATTCTATTTTGAAAGATGATTTTTAGCTTACATACTAGTACTATTCGACAGTACTAACGTCTCTTTTGCCGGGGAGGGGGGGGGGCTGCATCTTTAAGGGATTGTCACGACTGCGTTTAACGTTGAACCCGCTAGACAAGCCGACGTCTGAACTAAACAAAAACTCATTAACAACTAAAACGAACAAGATGACTAAGGCATCGATGGTCAACAATATGATGGTTAACAAATTACCAAAAACAATATAGCAATTTCGAAATAAAAACCCATATACAAATCCCAGAACTAGTATCACATACTCACGAACTGTCTAAGAGATTACTAAAACAAAGGTCTGAAAATAAGTACATATGACTGTCTTTGAACTATAAGATAAGACAGAGTTGAAAGTGAATGGTAGAAGGTGACGCCAAGGCCCGCGAACGTCTGTGGGTCTACCTCGATGTCTCCTGAATGAACTAATGGAATGCTCCCTCCGTCAGTGTCCACTAGGTCCGACTACGTAGTCTGCACAACATAAAGAAGTGCAGGTGTAGCATCAGAACAACCGATCCCATGTACTGAGTAAGTGTCGAGCCTAACCTCGGCGAAGTAGTGACGAGGCTAGGACCGACAACAATATATGTACCTGTGCATTTCTATAAAATAACAGGAAAATATTGACGGAAATAGGCAAGTAAAACAGATACGGGGGGAACATGCAGGGGGTAATAGGGGCAACAATATGCTAGAATAGTAGAACAGGGTAATAAATGGAGTGTAAAAATAATAAGGCAGGAATTAAACGTCTCAGGACAGATAATGAACAACAAAAGGCACGACATGTCCCCTCGTGCATAATCTCACAATCTCTCGGCACGGCATGTCCCCTCGTGCATAAATAGCAACACTCGACACGAAATGTCCCCTCGTGCAATAAATAATCAATGATCAACACGACATGTCCCCTCGTGTGATAAATAAATAGCAATCAGCGCGGCATGTCCCCTCGTGCAATAAATAATAAACGATCAACACGGCATGTCCCCTCGTGTTATAAATAACAAGCAATCAGCACGGCATGTCCCCTCTTGCAATAAATAATAAATGATCAACACGGCATGTCCCCTTGTGTGATAAATAACAAGCAATCAGCACGGCATGTCCCCCCGTGCAATAAATAATAAACGATCAACACGACATGTCCCCTCGTGTGATAAATAACATAAAAGCAACAATATGATGTGAAAATCAACAATAAGAAGTCCCAAGTGAATGGAAATACTCAATAAAATTCTATCGTCCTGGCAAGGGACGCAGCTATAACCAACCTCGCATCCGAACTATAATTTCAACAGTAAAAGCCTCAACTGAAACAAATAATACAATAGCTCCCAATGTCATGAAACACCATCAAGGTATCACTTCTAAATCACCAATTACTCATAGTATGGAGAATATTAAGAACATGGTATGATTCATCACAATTGACTCATGGGCATTCTTGACCGCAACATATAGGCACTCATCACCCTACCTATACGTTGGACATGAACTACACATAGCAAATACGACTCTATACCTAATCCCTCAAGCTAAGGTTAGGCCAAACACTTACCTCAACTCCAAAAATGCAAGTCAAGCCTCAATCACAGCCTTGCCTCTCGAATCCAACTCCGAAACGATAATATCTAGACATAATTGACTTAATAACATCAATAATTATTCAATAACTCAATCCCAAACCTAATTATACATTTTCTATAATTCTTCCAAAAATACTAAAATTCGTACCAAAACCCGATCAACCATAAACCCACGAGTTAGAATATATAATTTGTTTCAAGATCCGAACCCAAATTGAGGTTGAATTCCCAAAAATTTCATAAACCTAACTCTACCCAAAAACCCCTAATTCCTACCTTGTTTTCATGATTTTAGGCCTAGGTTATAGTGATTAGGGAAGGAAAATGGAAGAAATTGGTGTTAGGAACACTTACCCAAATGGTTATGGAGGAGAAGATGGCTTGGAGGTCTTCAATGGGGCTTGGAGAAGAAGAATGAAGTGAAAATTATGAAAAGTCCCGTATGGTATTCTGTTTTGGGGTATTTTAATAACTGGTAAAAAATACCCTTCGCGTTCGCGGGACCCTGGCCACGTTCTCGAAGGGTTGACTAACCTGACCGACGTGTTCGCGAGTCCTTGGCCGCGTTTGCGTATGTTTGAATCCACTGGCCTACGCATTCACGAGCATAGGGCCGCGTTCGCGAAGAACAAACTACCCAGCCCCCTAGCCCCCAGCCTAACACTATGCGTTCGCACCCTAGGGACGCATCTTCCTCTACGCGTTCGCGTAGAGTAACTGTAACGACCCGGTCTGTCATTACGTAAAACCTGCATTATAACTGTTGTTAGTGGCTTATTATATGTTGGTTATTCTATTATTAATGTGTTAGAGTTGATAGGCTTGAAATCGAAAAGGTTAAATGANGATAGCTTCGTTAGGTGATTTGGGACTTAGGAGTGTGTTCAGAATATTTTTAGGATGCCCGATGTAGAATTAGGCTTGAATTGGCGAAGTTAGTATTTTGGCGAATTCCGGTTGATAGGCGAGATTTTAATCCGAGGGTCGGAATGGGATTCCGAGAGTTTCTGAAGCTTCGTTAGGTCAATTTAGACTTGCCCGCAAAATTTCAGGTCATTCGGAAATGATTTGGTTGGGTTTTTGATCAAAT
>ML279821.1:0-19233 GCA_005239495.1 Nicotiana undulata | reverse complement strand
AACAACAGTTACCAGTCGAGCATTCAGATGGCTCCGTATGAGGCATTGTATGGTAGGCAATGTCGGTCTCCAGTCGGATGGTTTGAGCCCGGGGAAGCTAGATTGTTGGGTTCGGAGTTAGTCCAGGATGCCTTGGATAAGGTAAAGATCATTCAGGATAGGCTTCGTACAGCTCAGTCCAGGCAAAAGAGTTATGCAGATCGTAGAGTTCGAGATTTGGCTTTCATGGTAGGAGACCAGGTGTTCCTTCGAGTGTCGCCTATGAAGGGCGTGATGAGATTCGGAAAGAAGGGCAAGTTGAGCCCTAGGTATATTGGTCCATTTGAGATTTTGGACAAGGTAGGAGAGGTGGCCTACAGACTTGCCTTGCCACCGCATTTATCAGCAGTGCATCCAGTGTTTCACGTATCTATGCTCCGGAGGTGTATTGTAGATCCATCTTACGTTCTTGACTTCAGGGATGTCCAATTGGACAAGGATCTGACTTATGAGGAGGAGCCAATAGCCATATTAGATAGGCAGGTTCTCCAGTTGAGGTGGAAGAGTTATCCTTCGGTCCGTGTTTAGTGGAGGGGTCATCCTGCCGAGGCAACTACTTGGGAGTCCGAGTCCGACATGAGGAGTCGTTACCCCCATCTTTTCTCAGACTCAGGTACTTTTCTATGTCCGTTCGAGGACGAACGTTTGTTTTAGAGGTGGAGATTGTGATGACCCAAAAGGTCATCCTAATGTAATTCTAGCTAAATCTGTGTTCCGAGGTCCCGAAAACCTCCGTTAATCTCACCTCGATATGCATGCGCAGCCCGGACGTGTAGCCGGGGAGTCTTTATAAAGAAATTGAAGGAAAAATGGGATTTGTGATAATCAAATGAATAAAGTTGACTTTGGTCAACATTTTTGGTAAACGGACCCGGACCCGTGATGTGACGGTCCCGGAGGGTCCGTAGGAAAATATGGGACTTGGGCGTATGCCCGGAATCGAATTCCGAGGTCCCAAGCCCGAGAAATGAATTTTTAAAGAAAATTATTTTCTGAAAATAATCAAGGAATTTGAAAATGAATAATTGTGTGAAAACCGTGTTACCGGGCCCGTATTACGGTTCCGGATCCCAGGACAGGTTTATTATGTATTATTTTCCCTATCTGTGAAATTTGGTGTAAAACGGACTTGATTTGATTGGTTTCGGATCCGAATGAGGGAAAATTTGGAGTTAATGAAGTTCTGAGGTTTTTGAATAATTTGAAGTTTGGCTTGAAAGGTGATTTTATGTTCCCGAGGTCCGAATGAAATTCCGAGACCGGGAATAGTTCCTTCGTGTCATTTATAACTTATCTGCAAAATTTGAAGTCATCCCGAGCAGTTTAGGCTGGTTCGACGCATTGAAGCGAATTCTAGAATTTCAAAGTTCTTAAGTTTGATTAATTTGGTTTTGAGGTTTGATTCATAGTTTTTGATGATATTTTGATGATTTAAAAGCTTGAACAAGTCCGTAGGATGTTTTGGGAGTCGTGTGTGTTTTTGGTTTTGAGCCCCGACGGCTCCGGTGAGTTTCGGATAGCTAACGGGGTGTGAAAAACATGAAAATCTGGTGTGATGTTGCAGGTTTCTGATGTCAGGTGTGATACCCTTCGCGAACGCGGCCAAGGGAACGCGAACGCGAAGGGTAAATAGTGTGGCTTGGGTTTTTGTTCTACGCGAACGTAAGGGTACGGGCGCGAACGCGGAGCTATGGGGGGGCTGCTCTACGCGAACGCGACGCCCCTCTCGCGAACGCGTAGTGTTATGGGGTGGGGTCTGGGGGTCAGGTAGGTTGTTCTTCGCGAACGCGGGTAGTGGCACGCGAACGCGGAGGGTTAGGGGGTCAGACCTCCGCGAACGCGGCCCTGGTTCCGCGAACGCATATGTCCCAACTGCCAAGCCTTCGCGAACGCGGCCAGTGGCTCGCGAACGCGAAGGGTAAATACACCCAGTGACTTTAATAACCCCAAAAACAGACCCATTACGGGTCACTCCCATTTTTCACTCCCCCCTTCTTCCTCAAACCCACCCATAAACGAAAATCAAGCTCCCCAACTGCCATAACTCCATAGGTAAGTGCTCTTGACCTCGTTTCCTCTTAATTTATTCAATTAATCACTAGATTTTAGGCCTAAAAACATGGAAATTAAGGTAGGAAATTAGGGATTTTAGGTAGAGTTGGTTTTTTTAGAATTTTGAATAATTCAACCTCAATTTGGGGTCGAATCTTAAAACAAATCATATATTCTAACTCGTGGGGTTATGGGTGATCGGGTTTTGGTCCGAGCCTCGTGTTTGGACCAAGCGGGCCCGGGGTCAAATTTTGGAATCTTAGGAAGAATGCTTTGAAATAAACAATTAGGCTATGGGTTTGATTTATTGAGCCATTATTGATATACTTGGGTTGATTATGTCTAGATAACACCGTTCCGGAGTCGGATTCTAAAGGAAAGGCTGTGATCGAGGCTTGACTTGCAATTTTTGGAGCCGAGGTAAGTGTTTGGCTTAACCTCAGCTTGAGGGATTAGGTATAGAGTCTTATTTGCTATGTGTAACTCATGTCCAACGTATAAGCATGCCCGTGAGTCATTTGCTTTGAAATTTACTGTGTTCTTGATATTCTCCGCACTATGAGTAGTTGATGAGTTAAAAATGATACCTTGATGTGGTTCATGAAGTGGGAAAGTTATTGAGTTACATGTGTCAGTCGAGGCTTACACCGTTGAAATTATATTTTCGATACGAGGTTGGTTATAGCTGAGACCCTTGTCGGGCATTGTTGAGTTCTTAATTGATGGGTGCTCCTTGCTGGGACAATAGGATTGTATTGATTATTTCTGTGCACTTGAAAATTCGTAATGTTGACTTTCACATTATTGTTGCTTTGTTTTATTATTTGTCGCATGAGGGGACATGCCGTGCTGACTATTTGTGAGTTTATGCACGAGGGGACATTCCGTGGCGAGTGTTATTATATATGCACGAGGGGACATTCCGTGGCGAGTGTTATTATATATGCACGAGGGGACATTCCGTGGCGAGTGTTATTATATATGCACGAGGGGACATTCCGTGGCGAGTGTTATTATATATGCACGAGGGGACATTCCGTGGCGAGTGTTATTATATATGCACGAGGGGACATTCCGTGGCGAGTGTTATTATATATGCACGAGGGGACATTCCGTGGCGAGTGTTATTATATATGCACGAGGGGACATTCCGTGGCGAGTGTTATTATATATGCACGAGGGGACATTCCGTGGCGAGTGTTATTATATATGCACGAGGGGACATTCCGTGGCGAGTGTTATTATATATGCACGAGGGGACATGCCGTGCCTTTTTCTGTTCATTATCTGTTGAGAAGTTAAATTTCTGCCTTGTCTTTACGTTTCAGTTATTACTCTGTTCTACTGTGTTGACATTTTTGTTGCCCCTATTACCCCAACATGTTCTCCCGTATCTGTTTTACTTATTTCTGTTGCCATCTTTCCTGTTATCATATAAAACTGTACAGGTACATATGTTGTTGTTGGTCCTAGCCTCGTCACTACTTCGCCGAGGTTAGGCTCGACACTTACTCAGTACATGGGGTCGGTTGTACTGATGCTACACCTGCACTTCTTTATGTTGTGCATACTACGCAGCCGGACCCGGTGATCACTGACGATCGGAGCATCTCATCAGTCACACAGGAGACTTCGAGGTAGACCCGCAGACGTTCGTGGGCCTTGACGTCACCTTCTACTTTCCCCTTTCAGCTCTGTCTTACTTTGTATTTCAAAGACAGTCCTATGTATTTATTTTCAGACCTTTTGTTTGTAGTAATCTCTTAGATAGTCCGTGAGTACGTGACACCAGTTCTAGGAATTTGTATATGGGTTTTATTTCGAAAAGTGCTATGTTGTATGTGGGTTATTTTGTTAAATTTCATTGTGGTCCATCGGTGCCTTAGATATCCTGTTCGTTTTAGTTGTTAATGAGTTTTATTTAGTTCAAACATTGGCTTGTCTAGCGGGTTCAACGTTAGACGCAGTCATGGCCCGAAGGTGGGATTTCGGGTCGTGACAATGGCGCTTGAGCTGTATCGATTTGAAGATCCCTTGGAGATTCTTGCCGAGTCCTTTACTTGGCTCGTACCCTCTCCAGTTCATCATGCTTTCTATTTTACTATCCCACCATTTGTCTTTTTCTATTGCGTTGAACCGTTAGATATGGTGATAGGTTTCTCCACCCAGCCTTCTTCTACCTTTAACCATTGGGATAGTCTGGAGACTGTAAATAGGATTGCTTCAGTCTCCGTGGATGATAACTTCCTGACGGTTCCATTCAAATTTCACTACATGATGCAACGTTGATGCCATGTCCCCAACGACATGTATCCATGGCCGTCCTAGTAACAGGTTGTAGGACGTTGATATGTCTATTACCTGAAAATCGACTTCGAACCACGTTGGCCCCATTTGCAAACAAAGGCTGATTTCGCCGACGGTGGACCTCTGTGAACCGTCGAAAGCTTTTACATTCATCCACCCCTCTCTTATCTCATACAACCCCTTGTCCAATTTCTTGAGCGTTGTCAATGGACAGATATTGAGACTTGATTCCCCGTCGATCAGAATCTTGGTGATGAAGTAGTCCTCACATTGCACAGTGATGTGCGGTGCTTTGTTATGACCTAGCCTCTCGGGAGGCAGTTCATCCTCGTGGAAAGTGATCTTATGACTCTCCAGCACTTGACCCACCATATTGTCCATTTCCTTACTGGTGATGTTGTTTGGAACATATGCTTCGTTCAACACTTTCATCAAAGCATTTCTGTGTGCCCCTGAATTTTGAAGCAATGATAGAATGGATATCTGAGCTGGGGTTTTGTTCAACTGATCAATGACAGAGTATTCTTTGGCCTGTACCTTCCTCCAAAGGTCATCTGGACCTGTCCCAATGATGGGTGGCCTGTTGGAAGCCTGTTTGCTTGATTCAGCCAAGTGTTCTGGTGTATAGACCCTGCCGGTCCTTGTCATTCCATGTGCAACAGTAGCTTCTTCGATCTTGACCTTGCCTTTCCTTCTTGCCTCGACTACATAATCCCATGGTACGACATTGGTGTAGAAGGATTGCGTGGTTGACACCGCCACTGTGATTGGTGCAACTATCTTTACTTCGAACGGAACACGCGCCTTAGCCGGCGGCATAACTGCAACCTCGAATAGTGCGGGCGCATTTGCAGATGGTATAACTTCGACCTCAAACGGCGCAGATGCCTTTGCAGGTGGTGTTGCTTCAAACTCAAATGGTACTGATGCAACTATCTCAACATCTTCGGATGGCTGAATCTGGACTATGATAGGGTTAAGAATAACCGCTGGCTTCTTTGGGTCATCGCCTTCTATGATCAACCCAATCGACCCCTCTGGGTCCCAATCTTCTTCTACCTCGATCATGTTGATGCCTCGTCCCTTGTGGTCTGGGAGTGGATTGTTGCGGACATTGGGAGTGGATTCCTTTGCTATAATGACCTTATTATCAATCAAAGACTGTATCTTATCTTTCAGCGAGCGGCATTCCTCAATCGTGTGTCCCTTCATGCCGGAACGGTATGCACATGTTTTATTTAGATTAACCCATTAAGAGGGATTCTCAGGGCTTGTGGCAGGGATAAGAGTGACATAACCAACAATTTTCAGTTTCTCATACAGCTGGTCGATAGGTTCAGCAATGGCAGTGTATTATTTAGGAGGTCTGCGATCAAAGTTGGGTCGAGGTCTAGGAAACTTTTGGCGAGCAGGGGGTGACTGATAGTGGGATGGTTGAGAGTTATAGGTATGGTAAACATGAGCGGGCTGGTGGAGATGACTGATATGTTGGTGGAGGTGCTGATTGGTATGTGGGCGAGGGTGCTTGGTAAGTTTGTGAAGGCGCTGGCTGATATGTAAGTGGGGGTGTTTGGTAGGTTTGATATTTCAATGGGGATTTGGTTCTCTGTGCAACCATCACGGCTCCCACATCTCTCTTCTTGGACACACCACCAGACTGTAGGGCCTTATTTGTAGCTTGCTAGGCCTCAAAGTTGGTGACCATACCGCTTTTAATTCCTTCCTCAATTCTTTCACCAGTTTTATAATATCAGATAATTTATGATTCGCGATCACCATCAACCGCCCATAGTATTGTGGATCTTGAGCTCGGACAAAGAACGTATTCATTTGTTCTTCGTCTAAGGTGGGCCTGACTTTAGCATCTTCATATCTCCAGCGAGTAGCATACTAGCGAAAAGTTTCCGTGGGCTTCTTCTTAAGATTCAGAATATAGAAAATATTTGGCGCATTCTCTGTTTTGAACCTGAATCGGTCCATGAAGTCCGACGCCATGTTCACCCAGTTTGACCATTTATTAGGGTGTTGGCTAATGTACCAAGACAGAGCATCCCCTGTTAAGCTCCTCATAAATAGCTTCATGTGAATCTTTTCATCTTTTCCTACTCTAATTAGTTTATCACAGTAGGTCCTCAGATGGACCCACGGATCACCTGTACTGTCGAACATCTCGAACTTAGGAGGTTTGTAACCCTCGGGTAGTTCGAGATCGAGATGTATGCAGAGGTCTTCATAGTTCATCCCTTCAACTCCTTTGTTTCCTTCAACTCCTTTGTTTCCTTCAACACTTTGAACCCGGCTGGTCAGCTTCTTATGTTCTTTAGCCAAATCCTTTTCACTAGATTCAGGCATGTATGAAATGGGTTGGGTGGAGTGCGGCATAGTCTCCACGTAGATGGGGTTGTTGTGATGTCCTGGCACCTGGGTGTAAAGGTGGTCATTTGTGGAGTTTTGTGGCTCACGGATGAGTAGTCGAGTATTCCTTGGAGTGTGGCAAGCATTGTATTGTGGTGGAAGAGTTTGATTCTTTGGTGGAGTGGTGTGGTGATGAGTTGCGGGATGATTTTGTTTGTATGGGGTGTTTTGAGGAGGTATGGGATTTTGGGTGTTAGGATGGTTGACATCTGGCACACTGAGTGTGAAGGATAAGTTTGCCAAATTCCAGACCTGCTCAAGCTCCCCTTGGAGATTCACCAACCTTTGTTACAATTGTGACATAGCCTCTTTCTGAACTTGATTACCCTGGCCGTCAGTGGCCTCTACCCGTTCAACTGGTGTTGTGTTGCCCAAATCTTCCATTTTCCCTTTGCCTTTGCTTCTTCCTTTGGGAGGACTAGGAGGAGGAGAGGGTGGAGGGCCCCTGGATCTTGTGTAGTATGATGATGATGCCAGAGTGCACGAACAAACCTTTGGGGAGGGGAATAATAAAAGGAAAGAAAACAAAACAAAAACAAAAGGTGACCAAGTCAGTGAGGATTATGAAAAATATTGCGATATTTAAACACATAGTGCGAGTACATAAAGCGTGTCATAATTTTGGAGCCTCGTTGTGCCCGAGGTAGGCCTAGCGACAAATTTATTTGGAGAACTTAAATGCCAGAATGCCTCATTTCATTAATGTAAAAATAGACGAATCCAAAACGATACTAAAATAATAAACAAGAATAAAGTCACTAATGGCCATTGG
The DNA here is from genome assembly GCA_005239495.1 of Nicotiana undulata. Taxonomy (NCBI): domain Eukaryota; kingdom Viridiplantae; phylum Streptophyta; class Magnoliopsida; order Solanales; family Solanaceae; genus Nicotiana; species Nicotiana undulata. The sequence continues at coordinate 11,648 of ML279821.1, read as the reverse complement.
CCTTATTACATTGATAAAGCGAAAAAGAAATACTATCCTACTTGGTCCCAGAAGGACCTTCCCCAGACTCGGCATCCTTGATTCCATCGAACAGGCTCCCCAGCTCGCGAAGTCCTAGAAGTAGATATGCTCTGGCCAGATGTCCACCTTCGTTCCCCTCAGCCTTTTGATAGTCTTCAACCCTCTTGATGATCTTACCCTCCAGCTCGACTATGCCTACCTCCAAGTATTCCAGCTTTCTGTTGGAACGGACGACCATGTCTTTCCATTCTTCAATCAATCTCTTGTTAGTTTCGTGTATCTCATGGTGCTCGCTCTAGGATTCACGGATCCTCTTGCGTAGTTTATTATATTTGACCCGAGACTCGGCCCTCTCATCTATGATCATGTGGCCTCGGCCGAACCCTGGCCTGCCTAAACCATCCCAGTTGTCTTCTAACCACCCTGAGTAGAAAGGTGTACAGCCTGTGTGGTATCTGTCTGGTTCAATCGTGTCCTTTTCCATTATGATCTTATAGTGCCACATGTGTTGGGCTTGGTACTTGTGAGGAGTATCATCATCCTGAAAGTCATCTCGGTAATGGCTCATCTTGTTGACCCTCGGTATAATTTGCTTTCTGCCCGCTTGTCTCATAACCTGGAGAGGAACGGAAGGATATGTTCCTCTTAAACCAATTAGTACCAAGAATGGTGTACCTTAGACCTGATAATGAACTCATCTGTAGGAAACCACTCAGACATCCACTTTACCTGCTCCTCAGTTAGATTATCGAAGAACTCTACCCATTCTTTGGCGATCTCGGGCTGAGCAAACCTGTCAGGAATATATGTCATTCGCTTTGGGTGATGGAAAGCGATGTGGTCGTCCCATGCCCTTCGCGAAAATTCTTGCCGGTACTGGCCCTTTTGGAGATGTTCTAAGAACCAGAGTTGTAGTAACAGGTTGCAACCTTCGAAGTGCTTAGATCCTTTTTGACAGTGTTCTAAGGCTCGATAAATGTCTGAAATAATCATAGGGATGATGCTGAAAGTCTGCCCGCCAATTCCTTCCATCAAAGTCTTGGTTACCATAGCCAGCCTAGTGTGGATCCTTTCTTTCTTTTTTGGAAACACGATCAACCCCAGGAAACAAACAATGAAGACAAATACCCTACGGTGAATGTGCCCCAAAGATGTGATGGCGAGTTCGTCATGGTAGGTACAGTGTGACTTACTGTGACCTTACCTTTCATACAGATACTCGAAAGGAATGTATGACTTCTTCAGACACTCTAACTCTGCGTTTTTCTTTAGATCCATCATTTTCAAGAAGCCTTTGCCTGTACGGTTTTCAGGCACTAACAATCCAGGAGTTTCCCAGACTAACCCTGCCAGTCCTCCTATTTCCTCTAGCAATGGTGTCACGACCCAAATCCTAATTCGGGTCGCGATGGCGCCCAACAACGGTGTTAGGCAAGCCAATATAGGAAACACTAGATGATAACCCCTTGCCCGTCTGATCTAAACATGTTGTAAATTACCAATTTTAAACAATTAACATAATGCTAGCATGATACGACATAAACATCATAAAAATATGAAGGCACAGGGCCAAACCGAAGCACATATATAGATACACAGCCCAAACCCAAAATACAAACTTCGTGTGTGCCAGGAACTAGTGTCACGAGTGTCACAGGCAACTACTGAATATACAATGACTACAATATACACAGAGTTTCAGTCTGAATGAAATAGACAGAGAATATAAAAAAAGAAACTCCAGGGTGCTGCTAGGAAGTCGCCGGGAAAGTAGCTCACCGTGAACTATGACCACACTATCAATATCTAGCACCGGCCTGATAATCAGACGTACCAGCCTCTGGACCTGTACAGTCAAGTACAGAAAAGAAAAGAAAGTGCAGCACGAGTACATAAATGAATATGTACCCAGTGAGTATCACGTCTAATCTCGAAGAAGTAGTGACGAGAGGTCGACTCGATACTCACTAAGGTCCAACAGTTAACATAAAGCAGAATATAAGGAAAACAATAGACATGTAAGCAATATATCACAATGAAGTAAACACAAGGTTTTCAGGTAAGTACTGAAAGTAAATGACAATTTCCACTTTCTCTTCTTCCCAATAATGCCTTAAATCATAAATCAGGAAACAACACCAAATAGTCATGCGCACACAAGGATAAGACAACAAGCACGAGTCATAAGGAAGAATAGCTATGCACTGCCGGGGATCGACTGGCCCATACCAAGAGTGCATGCCTACCAATAATCATGCCTACGCACTGCCGGGGATCGACCGTCCCGTACCAAGAGTGCATGCTTAACAATAATCCTGCCTATGCACTGCCGGGGATCGACCGACCAGTACCAAGAGTGCGTATATCAATGTAATCCTATCATAGTGTAACTTCGTTTATGCACTGCCGAGGATCGACCGGCCCGTACCAAGAGTGCACTATAAAATTCGCAGTGGCGTACGACCCGCTCCCCTAAGAGTGAAGGAAGATTTACATATCGCTCGCGGGATGTAAATGGCAAAGCGACAATGTGCGCACACAAAACATCAAGTCTACTTCACTTATCAAATCTTTCCAAATATTTAATAAATGAAATGCTCAGGGATAACAATGATATATCAAGCAAGAATTTATAACATGGAAGTCTCCTAAACTACCCGGACATAACACATGTAGTCGCTACGTACGGACTCTCGTCACGTGGTACACACGTAGCCCCCAAAACAAATACATACAACACATAGAATACCTATGGGGACAGTTCCCTCTCACGAGGTTAGAAAGGTGACTCACCTCGTGACGATATCACCCCTCAGATCAAGGATGCGCCCGAATCTCCGAAATCTACTCTCGATGGCTCACAACTAGCCAAACATGGTATAATTGATTCAATTTCAGATCCAAGAAGGTGAATTAACAAGAAATCCTAAAATTAAGCATTCTTGAAGGTTTTTGGAATTTCGACCCCAGGCCCACACGTTCGGATTTCGAAAATTCTTGAAGGAATCAATTACCCAGAGTCTAAGGATCATAATTATGCAAGTCCTTTCTAGAATTCATGGCAAAAATGAGTAATTCATAATTTCCCAAAATCCCTAAATTTCTATCAATTTCTATGAATTTTTAGGATAATTAGAAGGGAATTTCATTAGGAATTGATGTTAAAATCATGAAAACTAAGGAATTAACTTACGTTGATGACAATGGTGGAACACCCTCTTGAAATACTCTCAAAACCTTGAGGAGGAAGATGAAAAAGGAGGAAAAATGGGTTGGGTCCCGTATTAAAATACACTGCCCAGCTGCTTGTACTATGCGATCGCAGCTGGGCCAGTGCGTTCGCACAGGGCAATTACCCAGGGCCCTCAAGAAGCATACTGTGATCGCAGTTGAAGGTTGGCAATCGCAGAGAGTAGTAGGCAGGGGGAGGGAGGGTAGGCAGCTATGTGCGATCGCGGGGGTGAGGGCTGCGATCGCGGAGAACAAAAAGGGCCCAGTCAAAGCATACCTTGTGCGATCGCGGATAGACATGTCCGATCGAACAGGTCATTCTCCCACCCCAGGTCCAACCGCTTGTGCGATCGCAGCTGATTGCCTGCAAACGCACTGAAGAAAACCAGACAAATTTTTTTTTTGGTGTTTTGGAATTAACTCCGAGGGGTCCGAAACTCACCCGAGCCCCTCGGGACCCCGATCAACGACACCAACAAGTCTTTATTCGTGATACAGACTCGCTCGAACTTCCAAAACATGGAAAACAACAACAAAACTCAAAATTCAATCCCAAAACCAAATTGAATCAACTTAAGAACTTAAGAAATTCTAGAACTCACTTCAATGCGCCGAACGGGTCTATACTACTCGGAATGACTTCAGATTTTGTAGACAAGTCATAAACATAACAGAACTATTCCTGGTCTCGGAATTGCATTCGGACCTCGGTTGCATAATATCACATTCCAAACCAAATTTCAAGTTCTATGAAAATCCTCAAAACTTCACTAACTCTAAATTTCTCATTTTGATCCGAAACCCGTCAAATCAAGTCTGTTTCTTACCAAATTTCAAAGATAACTTAAATAACACATATTTAACCTGTTTCGGGCTCCGAACCTATAATACGGGCCCGTCAGCACAGGTTTCACATCAAGGTTCATTTTCATAAGCCTTTATTATTTTCAGAAAACAATTTTCTTTAAAAATTATTCTCGGACTTGGGTCCTCGGAATTCGATTCCGGGCATACGCCCAAGTCCCATATTTTTCTACGGACCTTTCGGGACCATCAGATCACAGATCCGGGTCCGTTTACCAAAAATATTGACCAAAGTCAACTTTATTCAATTAATTATCATAAATTCAACTCTTTATCAAGTTTCCACATAAAGGCTTCCCGGCTACGCGTCCGGGCGCGCTCACACATCGAGGTGAGATTGACGGAGGCTTTCGAGGCCTCGGAACATAGTCATAATTAAATTTACATAAGATGACCTTTTGGGTCATCACAATCTCCCCCTCTAAAACAAACGTTCGTCCTTGAACGGACGTTGAATCGTACCTGAAGTGCTGAATAGCTGTGGATTCTTGCTCCGCATGTCCTCCTCGGACTCCCAGGTCGCCTCATTGACTGGTTGGCCCCTCCACTGGACCTTAACCGCAGAAAATGTCTTGGACCTCAACTGGCGGTCCTGCCTATCAATAATAGCAACTGGCTCCTCCTCGTAGCCCAACTTCTCATCTAACTGAATGGTGCTGTAATCAACCACATGCGAGAAGTCGGCGTGATACCTCCGAAGCATGGATACGTGAAAAACTAGATGAACTCCTGATAAGGCTGGAGGTAAAGCAAGCTCATAGGCAACTTCTTCGATCCGCCTCAACACCTCGAAAGGGCCTATAAACCTGGGACTCAGCTTGCCCTTCTTCCCAAATCTCATGACGCCCTTCATCGGAGAAACCTTCAACATAACCTTATCTCCCTCCATGAATGCTATATCACGTGCTCGCTGATCTGCGTAGCTTTTCTGTCTAGACTGAGCAGTGCGGAGCCTCTCCTGAATAACCTTCACCTTCTCCAAGGCATCTCTCACCAAATCTGTGCCATATAACTTGGCCTCGCCAGGCTCAAACCACCCGATAGGAGAACGACATCGCCGACCATATAAAGCCTCAAATGGAGCCATCTCGATGCTGAACTGATAACTATTATTGTATGCAAACTCCGCCAACGGTAGGAACTGGTCCCACTGACCTCCAAAGTCAATCACACAAGCCCTGAGCATATCCTCCAAAATCTGAACTGTACGCTCTGACTGGCCATCAGTCTGAGGGTGAAATGCTGAACTGAGGTCTATCTAAGTACCCATCTCGCTGTGCAAAGCTCTCCAGAAGTGCGAAGTGAACTGAGGACCTCGATCCGATATAATAGACGCCAGCACACCATGCAATCGGACAATCTCTCGAATGTAAATCAGAGTCAGCCTCTCTGTCGTATAAGTAGTAGCCACAGGAATGAAATGCGCCGATTTTGTCAATCTATCCATAATGACCCAAACCGCGTCAACCTTCCGCAAAGTCCGAGGCAACCCAACCACGAAGTCCATGGTGATGCGCTCCCATTTCCACTGAGGAATGGGCATCTGCTGAAACAAGCCCCTTGGCCTTTGGTGCTCGTACTTAACCTGCTGACAATTAAGACACCTGGCCACATACTGAACAATGTCCTTCTTCATCCGCCGCCACCAGTAATGCTGCTTCAAATCACGATACTTCTTCGTCGCTCCTGGATGAATAGAATACTGAGAACTGTGCGCCTCTACTAGAATCCTCTCCTTTAGGCCATCAATATCTGGAACACACAATGGGCCCTGAAGTCTCAAAACACCATCCTCGCCCAAGGTAACCTCCTTGGCCTTACCCTGGACCACCATATTCCGAAGCTCTGCCAGACATGGATCATCAAACTGTCAAGCCTTAATCTCACCCAACAATGAAGACTGAGCAACCACATGAGCTAGAACTCGACGAGGTTATGAAAGGTCCAATCTCACCAAGCGATTGTCCAAGGACTGAATGTCCAGGGATAAAGGTATCTCCTCAGCTGTAATGTAGGCCAAACTACCCATACTCGCTGCTCTCCTGCTCAAAGCATCCGCTACTACATTCGCCTTGCTCGGGTGGTACAAAATGGTAAGATCATAGTCCTTTAACAACTCAAGCCACCTCCGCTGCCTCGAATTAAGGTCCCTCTGCTTAAGAAGTACTGCAAACTGCGGTGATCAGTGTAGACCTCACATGATACACCATACAAGTAGTGCCGCCAAATCTTCAAAGCATGAAAAATCGCTGCCAACTCTAAGTCGTGTACATGATAATTCTTCTCATGAACCTTCAGCTGCCGTGAAGCATAAGCAATAACCCTGACATCCTGCATCAACACACATCCCAACCCGACGCGTGAAGCATCGCAATATACCGTATACATCCTTGACTCGGAAGGCAATGATAGAATTGGTGCTGAAGTCAATGCTGCCTTGAGCTTCTGAAAGCTCACCTCACAATCGTCTGACCATCGAAACGGGGCATTCTTCTGAGTTAACCTAGTCAGTGGATCTACAATAGAGGAGAATCCCTCCACGAATCGACGGTAATAGCCTGCTAAACCCCAAAAACTCATGATCTCTGAAGCTAAAGTAGGATGCGGCCAACTCTGAACTGCCTCAATCTTCTGTGGATCAACCTTGATACCCTCACCGGACACCACATGCCCCAAAAATACCATAGGCTCGAACCAGAACTCGCACTTGGAGAACTTAGCATATAGCTTCTGCTCTCGCAAGGTCTGAAGCACGACTCTCAAATGCTGCTCGTTCTCACCAAGGCTCCATGAGTAGATCCGTATATCGTCAATCAAAACAATAACGAAGGATTCGATAAATGGCCTGAACACCCTATTCATCAAGTCCATAAATGCTGCTGGTGCATTGGTCAAGCCAAAGGACATCACTAAGAACTCATAATGGCCATATCTGGTGCCAAATGCCGTCTTTGGAACATCAGAAGCCCGAATCTTCAACTGGTGATAACCCGATCTCAGATCAATCTTAGAAAACACACGAGCACCCTGCAACTGGTCAAACAAATCATCAATGCACGACAAAAGATACTTATTCTTGATGGTCACCTTATTTAGTTGACGATAGTCAATGCACATCCGCATAGACCCGTCCTTCTTCTTCACAAATAAGACTGGAGCACCCCACGACGACACACTTGGCCTGATGAACCCTTTTGCTAACAACTCCTCAAGCTGCTCTTTCAACTCCTTTAGCTCCTTAGGAGACATACGATAAGGGGGAATGGAAATAGGCTGAGTATCTGGAGCCAAATCAATACAGAAGTCTATATCTCGATCTGGAGGCATGCCTGGAAGGTCCGAAGGGAACACATTCGGAAATTCTCGAACAATAGGCACTAAATCAATGGTAGGAGACTCAGCGGTAGTGTCCCACACAAAAGCAAGATAAGCTAAGAAACCCTTCCCAACCATGTGCCGAGCCTTCATATAGGAAATGACTCGGCTGAATGCACTCACTGAAGAACCCCTCCATTCTAACCTCGGCGACTCAGGCATGACTAACGTAACTGTCTTAGCATGGCAATCCAACACAACATGATAGGGAGATAGCCAATCCATGCCCAAAATAACCTCGAAATCAACCATATCAAGCAATAACAGGTCGGCTCTAATCTCAAGTCCACAAAAGGTAATCACACAAGATCGGTAGACCAAGTTTACCACCACAGAATCGCCCACAAGAGTGGACACAAACAAAGGAGAACCCAAGGTCTCACGAGGAACATCTAGATAATGAGCAAACAATGCTGAGATATATGAATACGTAGACCCTAGATCAAATAACACTGAAGCCTCCCTACCACATACTGAAATAATACCTGTGTCTGAGGCCACTGCGTCTGATCTGGCCGGAATAGCATAGAATCTGGCTGCAGAACCTGAAGACTGAGCTCCCCCAGGTCGAGCTGGAGCTGAATGACCCCCTCCTGACTGGCCTCCCCCTCTAGGACGGCCCCTGCAACCCTGAACCCCACCCCTAGGTGGTCGAACTGCTAGTGCTGAAATCATAGGCTGGTGACTCTGCTGCACGGCCTTGCCCTGATACCTGGGACAATACCTGATCATCTGGTCCAGCGCCCCACACTCGAAACAACCTCTAGATTCCTTAGACTGCTGTCCCGAAGAAGAAGAACCTTGAATAGCTGGAGGGTGGTAAGAATCATCTGACAGGGCACTGAAATAGGAACCGGAGGATCTCTAACGGCTGGAGTAATCGCTGGGTGCACCCTGGAAGGCTGGTGGATGGTAAGAGCGCTCTGGCATGGCACTAAACTGAGGCCTCGCTGAAATACCCCTGGGAGGTAGTGGAGGTGTTGAATATGAAGGCCTACTAAACTAGCCGCCTCCGAACTGACCTCTGCCCCTAGCTGGAGCACCCCTGAAGTCACCTGTGAACTTGGCCCTCTTGTCCTGCTGACCTGGCTGACCCTACTCCCTGCTCCTTGTACGGTAACCCTCAATCCGTCGAGCTATCTCGACTACAAGTTGGTATGGGGTACCCATCTCTATCTCTCTGTCCATGGAGGTCCTGATACCCGGATGTAAACTTACCACGAATCGCCTCACCCTCTCGGCATCAGTTGGAAATATCATAAGAGCATGACGAGATAACTCTGAAAACCTCGCCTCATAATCCGTCACAGACATCTGGCCTGCTCTAACCTCTCAAACTGACCCTGAAGCTCCTCTCTCTCAGACGGTGGAATGTATCTATCCAAGAATAGCTGAGTGAACTGACTCCAAGTGACAGAAGGAGAATCCGCTGACCTGCTAAGAACATATGACTGCCACCAGCGGCGAGCTCTGCCCTCAAGCTGAAAGGTGGTGAAGTCCACCCCATGTGACTCTAGTATCCTCATATTGTGCAGTCTGTCCCTACACCTGTCGATGAAATCCTGGGCATCCTCACCCCTCTCACCTCCGAAGACTGGAGGGCAAAGTCGGGTCCATCTATCAAGCATCTTCTGCTGGTCACCCTCTGCGACTAGCCTGGGATCTGGCTGTGCTACGATAGGCTGAACTCCACCCACGGGCGGTGTACCTGGAGTGTGATGTGATGCTGCCTGTCTGTTGGCCTGAGCGGTAGGGGTCTGAACTCCCCCTCCCGCCTGGGAAGTAGCAGGGTCTGCTGGAAGTACGCCTGTCTGGGACATAGTGTCCATAAATCTCAACATGCGGCCCATGTACTCTTGGAAGCCTGGCGCCGTCATAAAATCCGCTGGAGTAAGAGCAACTGGAGGCAACTCGTCCTGCTCCTCGATAATAGGATCCTCAAGCGGTGCAACTGGTACAGCTCTGGGACGCCCTCGTCCCCTACCTCGAATAGGAGCCCTACCCCTACCTCGACCTCGCGCGGCTGGGGTAGCGGCCTCCCCTGGATCAGGAACATGCGAAGCACGCGTCCTCACCATATGTGAGAGAGTAGAAGATCAATTTGAGTACATCATAGATTGTTAACACCCTATAGCCTCCTGAAAATAAGTACAGACGTCTCCGTACCGATCCGCAAGACTCTACTGGGTTTGCCCGTGACTCGTGAGACTACGTGAACCTAAAGCTCTGATACCACGTTGTCACGACCCAAATCCTAATTCGGGTCATGATAGCGCCTAACAACGGGGTTAGGCAAGCCAATATAGGAAACACTAGATGATATCCCCTTGCCCGTCTGATCTAAACATGTTAGAAATTACCAATTTTAAACAATTAACATATGATACGACATAAACATCATAAAAATATGAAGGCATAGGGCCAAACCGAAGCACATATATAGACATGTAAGCAATATATCACAATGAAGTAAACACAAGGTTTTCAGGTAAGTACTGAAAGCAAATGACAATTTCCACTTTCTCATCTTCCCAATACTGCCTTAAATCATAAATCAGGAAACAACACCAAATAGTCATGCGCACACAAGGATAAGACAACATGCTGGAGTCATAAGGAAGAATAGCTATGCACTACCGGGGATCAACCGACCCATACCAAGAGTGCATGCCTACCAATAATCATGCCTACTGGCCCGGGATCGACCGGCCCGTACCAAGAGTGCGTCTATCAATGTAATCATATCATAGTGTAACTTCGTCCATGCACTGCCGGGGATCGACCGAACCGTACCAAGAGTGCATTCTTAATTAAATCCTGGTGCACTGCCGGGGATCGACCGGCCCGTACCAAGAGTGCGTCTATCAATGTAATCATATCATAGTGTAACTTCGTCCATGCACTGCCGGGGATCGACCGAACCGTACCAAGAGTGCATTCTTAATTAAATCCTGGTGCACTGCCGGGGATCGACCGGCCCGTACCAAGAGTGCGTCTATCAATGTAATCATATCATAGTGTAACTTCGTCCATGCACTGCCGGGGATCGACCGAACCGTACCAAGAGTGCATTCTTAATTAAATCCTGGTGCACTGCCGGGGATCGACCGGCCCGTACCAAGAGTGCGTCTATCAATGTAATCATATCATAGTGTAACTTCGTCCATGCACTGCCGGGGATCGACCGAACCGTACCAAGAGTGCATTCTTAATTAAATCCTGGTGCACTGCCGGGGATCGACCGGCCCGTACCAAGAGTGCACTATAAAATCCGCAGTGGCGTATGGCCCGCTCCCCTAAGAGTGAAGGAAGATTTACATATCGCTCGCGAGATGTAAATGGAAAAGAGACAACGTTCGCACACAAAACATCAAGTCTACTTCACTTATCAAATCTTTCTAAATATTTACTAAATGAAATACTCAGGGATAACAATGATATATCAAGCAAGCATTTATAACACATAAGTCATTTCAAGGAAGAATACAAGGCATGCTGTGGTCCTAAACTACCCGGACATAACACATGTAGTCGCTACGTAGGGACTCTCGTCACGTGGTACACACGTAGCCCCCAAAACAAATACATACAACACATAGAATACCTATGGGGACAGTTCCCTCTTACGAGGTTAGAAAGGAGACTCACCTCGTGACGATATCACCCCTCGGATCAAGGATGCGCCCGAATCTCCGAAATTTACTCTCGACGGCTCACAACTAGCCAAACATGGTATAATTGATTCAATTTCAGTTCCAAGAAGGAGAATTAACAAGAAATCCTAAAATTAAGCATTCTTGAAGGTTTTTGGAATTTCGACCCCGGGCCCATACGTTCGAATTTCGAAAATTCTTGAAGGAATCAATTACCCGGAGTCTAAGGATACTAATTATGCAAGTCCTTTCTAGAATTCATGGCAAAAATGAGTAATTCATAATTTCCAAAAATCCCTAAATTTCTATCAATTTCTATGAATTTTTAGGTTAATTAGAAGGGAATTTCATTAGGAATTGATGTTAAAATCATGAAAACTAAGGAATTAACTTACCTTGATGACAATGGTCGAACACCCTCTTGAAATGCTCTCAAAACCATGAGGAGGAAGATGAAAATGGAGGAAAAATGGGCTGGGTCCCGTATTAAAATACACTGCCCAG
>MDKH01186853.1:0-12689 GCA_005239495.1 Nicotiana undulata | reverse complement strand
TAGGGGCATCTAAAAATGTACATATTTATGCGGCTAAGTACTTAGTTTAGTACTTAGTTTTTTTACTTAGCCGCTTTTATATTAATACAATATTTTTTTGAGACTTTTGGGAATTTTGAGCCTTACTCTTTACTCAAGTCTATCGCTTTTGCTTTCGTGAGGTTTCTGTTCGTACCTCTTAGCTTTCTTTGCATAAAGATGCGTGCTTTACTTTGAACCCTTTTATAGTGGGAGTAGTATAAGCTTTAGCCTTTATTTATAAAATGCTTTGTTTATGAATTAGGGCCCTTTTAATTAATGTTTTAATGAAGAAGACGTCTCAACTTCATTGAAAATGCAATAGAGTAATAGGAATTTTTCACATGTTTTAAGAATGTTTTTGTGAGAGGTTTTTGCTTGAACTTTCACAACATTTTACATGTGTTACGTTTGTCATCTAAAACTCATGTTGCAACTGTTTTGTTTTAACAGATTTAATAATCATTTGTATTTCGTAATTGTTTTTAGTAGATAACTGTTTTTTCGAGTTAATACAAGGAAGTAACTGTTTTTCATTAGTAACAGTTTTCGTAAGTATTGGGTTTTTTCCCATGAATGTTTTATTTGCAACAGTTGTAAGTACGAGAGAAATGTATTGTAATCCGTAACTGTTTTTATTTGATAACAGTTTTGAGAATACATACAAGGGTTTTGATCTTTCATCCGTAATTATTTTTATTTGAATAACAGTTTTCTATTTGAGTACAAAGATTTCGTAACTGTTTTGATTACAACAGTTTTGGCTAAGTACAATGATGATGATCTTCTATCCGTAATTGTTTAAGATGTAACAGTTTTTTGTATAAGAGATGTACATTTCTTCTTCGTAGCTAATATTTTGCCTTCTAACCTGAACATGGTTCGAGGGTTTTCAGAGTAGGCTTTCGCAATTCTTGTGTCGGAGTCTTCAGTTCTTTTGCTCGTGTCACTTGACTTGTTGGGTGAATGGTTTTTTTAGGCTCGAGTATTCTGACTTCCTCTTGGCCTTCCATATTATATATTCCCCTAAGTGTTTGAGCGTTTGAAGAATGCGATCTCGAGCACTTGATTATTCCTTCCTTGTAGTCCTTTCCCTGAAAATGGAAAACATTTCAGACTCAAAGGTATATACCTTTTTAGATGATGACTGCTAAACCCTTTAAAATATCCATCAGAAAGTGTAACCCTAGACCGGGAATTATGTTATTTTCTCGCGTCTTTGCAGGTCTAATGTCATCATCTAGTAATGGGATAGCTTTTTGCCTATCATCTAAAAAAGTTAGTAAAATTTTAAATATTCAAAAATAAAATCTAACATGGGGTACCTGACCGGGGGTACTTCTTTTCCTCAGAAATAGTACTTCTTCAGGTGGATGGTGTTCCAACTTGTTGGTAGAATCCTGTCGTCCATGGCTTCCAACTCGTACGCGCCTTTGCCTGCTATGCCTCGGACCTTCCCAATTTGGGTTTAGTTTACCAGCTCCTGCTTCCTTTGCTGGCTGGAAGACCTTTTTAAGTACAAAGTCCCCAATTTTGAAATACCTGAGATGAGCATTGCGGTTGTAGTACCGTTCTATGATTTGCTTTTGAGCTTCCATCCGTATTAAGGCTGCATCTCTTCGCGGCTCGAGCAGGTCTAGATTGGTCTGAAGTTCAACATCATTCATTTGTTCTGTAGTTGTTGTTACTCTAAGACTTGGTTCGCCAATTTCCACGGGTATTAATGCCTCAGAGCCATAAACGAGTGCGAAAGTACTTTCTCCCGTAAATGTTTTTGATGTAGTCTTGTATGCCCATAACACTGCTGGTAATTCGTCAGGACAATTGCCTTTGGCTCTGTCTAACCGTTTCTTTATATTGTTGATGATGATTTTGTTCGTGGATTCTGCTTGTCCATTAGCTACAGGATGATATGGTGTTGATGTGATCCGTTTGATTTCCCAACTGTCGAAGAATTCTGTGATTTGAGAGCCTATAAATTGTGGGCCATTGTCACACACGATCTCCTTTGGAATTCCAAACCGGCATATTATATTTCTCCATAAGGAACTCTTAACCTCCTTTTCCCGCACCTGTTTGAATGCTTCTGCTTCTACCCATTTTGTGAAATAATCAGTAAGTACAAGTAGGAACCGTACCTGACCTTTAGCTGGGGGAAGAGGTCCTACTATATACATTCCCCATTTCATGAAGGGCCATGGTGATATAATAAAATGTAACAATTCTGTTGGTTGTTGCATTTTATTAGCGAACCGCTGACATTTGTCACATTTTGATATGAAATTCTCCACGTCTTCTTCCATCTTGGGACAGTAATATCCTGCTCTGATTAAGGTTTTTACAAAAGATCTTGCACCTGCGTGATTTCCACACTGTCCCTCATGGACTTCTTTTATCACAAACTCCGTCTGGTTAGGTCCGAGGCACTTAGCTAGGGGTCCTCCAAACATTTTGCGATACAAGGTGCTGTAAATTAAACAGTATCTCGCTGCTTTGCGGCGGAGCGCTTGAGCTTCTTTTTTGTCTTCAGGCACGATATCGTTCTGCAAAAAGTTAAGAATTTCGTTTCTCCAATCCCAAGTTAGATTATTGAAAGATACCTCGTTCTGGCTGTGATCGACTGTCGAATGGAAGAGGTGTACGACGATAGTGTTATCTTTATTGGTTACGTCCGTAACTGCTGCGAGGTTGGCCAATGCATCTGCTTCAGCATCTTCCTCTCTAGGTATTTGTATTATTTCCCACATTTTGAACTGTCTCACAAGTTCTCGTGCCTTTTCTAAGTACTGTTGCATTCGAGTTTCTCGAGCGATGTAAGTCCCCTGTAGTTGATTTACCACCAGTTGTGAATCCCTGTTGATTTTGATTTGTTCAATTGACAACTCTCGTGCCAATTCTAAACCTGTAATAACAGCCTCGTACTCTGCTTCATTGTTAGTTATTGGATAGCATTTGATTGTTTGTCTTATCTTTTCACTCGTGGGTGATATTAGTACAATACCTAATCCTGCTCATTTTATATTAGATGAACCATCTGTAAATAGGGTCTACTAACCTGGGTTTATACCATTGAAAAGTTGCAGTTCCTTTTCTACTTCAGGAGTAATATTATTGATAAAGTCAGCTACAAAGTCGGCCAATATTTGTGATTTAATTGCAGTTCTAGGTTGATATGTTATATCATGTTCACTTAATTCTATGGCCCATTTGGCTAATCTTCCTGACAGTTCTTGTTTATGCAAAATATTCCTTAAAGGATATGAAGTTACGACAATAATTTGATGACATTGAAAATAAGGACGCAATTTTCTTGATGCCATTATTAATGCTAAAGCTAATTTTTCTAGATGTGGATATCTAGTCTCTGCATCTAGTAAAGTTTTGCTTACATAATAAATGGAAGATTGTTTACCTCTTTCTTCTCTTACCAGTACTGCACTTACGGCAATTTCTGAGACAGCCAGGTAGATGTATAATCTTTCTCCTTCTTTTGGCTTTGATAGCAATGGTGGTTTTGACAAGTAGACCTTCAAGTCTTTTAAAGCCTGTTGACATTCTTCAGTCCATTCGAACTGATTTTGCTTTTTAAGAATTGCAAAGAATTTAAAGCTTTTTTCGGAAGACTTAGAAATAAATCTCCCTAGAGCTGCTATTCTTCCTGTCAATCTTTGGACTTCTTTTTTATTTCTCAAGATTTCAGGTATTTCTTCTATAGCTTTTATTTGTGCTGGATTTACCTCTATTCCTCTATTAGACACAAGGAATCCCAAAAGTTTACCTGATTGTACTTCGAAGGCACATTATTTTGGGTTGAGTTTCATATTGTACCTGCGTAAAATATCAAAAGTGATAGAGAGATGTTGTAGATGTTCTACCGCTTGTATTGACTTTACAAGCATATCATCGATGTAAATCTCCATTGTTTTCCCCAAATGTTCTTGGAACATTTTTGTCACTAACCTTTGATAAGTGGCACCTGCATTTTTTAACCCAAAAGGCATAACATTGTAACAATAGGTCCCTCGGTTAGTAATGAAGGAAGTCTTTTCTTCATACAAGGGGTCCATTTTGATTTGGTTATAACCAGAATATGCATCTAAAAAGCTTAACAGTTCATGACCCGCGGTTGCATCGATCATTTGATCTATATGTGGCAAGGGAAATGAATCTTTAGGACATGTTTTATTTAAATCAATATAATTGACACATACCCGCCATTTGCCGTTCTTTTTGGGTACTACTACGGTGTTAGCTAGCCAGTCAGGATACTTTACCTCTCGTATCTAACCTATATTTAAAAGCTTTTGGACTTCTTCATCGATCACTTGATTTTTGAAAGATCCTTGTTTTCATTTCTTTTGTTTAACAGGTACGAACAATGGATCTTCGTTTAACGTGTGAGTCATCACTTCTGGTGGGATACCTATCATATCTGAATGGGACCATGCATAACAATCCTCATTAGCCTTTAAATAATTGACAAACATACCTTTTTGTTCTGGAGTTAATCTTTCTAAGAATTTTATGCCAATGTAAAGTTTCCTTTCGGGCTTTTGTTCTGAGATAGGAACAGCCTCGAGTTCTTCAGCAGTTGTTTTGATATGTTCTTCTTCTTCTGGTTCATGAATGAAATCTGGTCTAGAGTCTGTGTCCACATGTTCTGGCTCATTCTTAATGATTACAGGATTTGTTTTGTCATTACCCTCTTCCGTACCTATTGGAATATCTATTTCTTTGGTACGTAGCTGATCAGAAGTTTGTTCCATACCTGTTTGTTGATGAGCCTCTGTTTGACAATTCGTTGTTTCTTCCGCGTCTTTTTTGTTGTTAAGAGTTATTGAATTAATATTCCTCGAGGTTTGCTGATCACCCCTGATCTGCCTTATTCCCCATTTGGAAGGAAATTTTATTACTTGATGTAAAGTAGATGGGACTGCTTTCATATCATGAATATATGGTCTTCCCAGGATGACGTTGTAAGCCATTTCTGTGTTAATGACTTGGAATTTTTCATTTTTGATGACTCCCTCAGCATAAGTGTTGAGTTCGATCTCTCCATTAGTTATCAATGTTGAATTGTCGAACCCAGATATGGCTCGAACCTTTGGAATCATTGTGTTTTCTACTAGCATTTCTTCCATGACTTTCATCAAAATAATATTGACTGAACTGCCTGGATCAATCAACACCCTTTTAACGTTAGTGTCATGAATGAGTAAGGATATTACCAGCGCGTCATTGTGTGGAAGTATTAATCCACCAAAGTCTGCGTCGTCAAAAGATATTTGTTCTTCCCTCATTTCTTCTCGAACCCGCTTTCCGTGGGTGTTCGTGACTTTTGAGGTTAGCTGGCAGATTATCCCGTTTACTTCTTCTCCTCCATGTATGACATTAACAGTCCGTTTTGGGGAGGGTGGTTTCGGTGGCTCCTGCCTGTTCTTCATATATGCCTGTTTACCTTTATCACTAAACAAGTCTGTTAAATAGCCCTGTTTTAATAGATGTTCTACTTCACCTTGTAAATATCTACAATCTGTCGTTCTATGGCCGTGATCATTGTGGAATTCACACCATTGATCGAGGTTCCTCCTGTTAGGATTAGAACGCATTTCTTTCGGCCATTTAACTTTGTCTCCCATACTTCTTAGTATTGAGACGAGCTAAGTGTTGCTTACATTAAAGTTATGGTGTCCAATTCGGGTAATATCCCAGAATTGTTCATCTTGATCTCTCCTGGATCTAGATGAGGATGAGTTTGTATCTCTTCCCGAAGGTTTTGTATTTTCGAACCTGGGACGTAGGTCACGTCTCGAAGGTCCTAAGTAAGGATCATACCTATTTTTACCTGACTTTTTCTCTGATTCTATGCGTCTTGTTATGTGATATTCTTCATCTTTTGATCGTGTAATTATATCCTCTTCAATCCTTAGTTTAGTATTGTACCTGTTGTATACATCATTCCATGTCGTGGCGGGGAATTCTCTTAGACTCTCTTTGAGTTGTCTCGTGGCTTCTGAACTTTTCTCGTTCAAGTTACTTGTGAATGCAATGGCTTCCCAGTTGTCAGGCACCCTTGGTAGTTACATTCTTTCCCTTTGGAATCTGTCTACAAACTCACGGAGCAATTCCTTGTCTCCTTGCTTTATCTTGAATATATCTTCCATTCGTTTTTCAACTTTTTGTGCACCAGAATGTGCTTTTATAAACGAATCTGCAAGTTCAGCAAAAGAATTTATAGAGTTTTCAGGGAGAAGAGAATACCAGGTTAAGGCTCCTTTCGTGAGTGTTTCTCCGAATTTTTTGACAAGGACTGATTCTATTTCCTCTTTTGTTAAATCATTGCCTTTTACTCCAGTGGTGAAAGCAGTCACGTGATCACGTGGGTCGGTTGTTCCATCGTATTTGGGGACATCAGGCATTCTAAACTTCTTGGGTATAAGTAATGGGGCTGCACTTGGCTTCCAAGGTTGTTGAGAATACCTATCCACATCGATTCCTTTGATAATAGGCGGAACACCAGGGATTTGCTCGATGCGATCGTTTTGTTCTTTCATTTGCTTCTGCATGGTTAATAATAAATTTTGTAATTCTGAATTACTAGTCGTACCTGGTCGTGTTTCAGGAAGTGTGTTGAGAGTTTCATCCCTGGTTGA
Organism: Nicotiana undulata; assembly: GCA_005239495.1. Taxonomy (NCBI): domain Eukaryota; kingdom Viridiplantae; phylum Streptophyta; class Magnoliopsida; order Solanales; family Solanaceae; genus Nicotiana; species Nicotiana undulata. The sequence continues at coordinate 6,018 of MDKH01186853.1, read as the reverse complement.
ATTTGTTAACCCCGCTTGCAAATCTTCTACTATAATTGTATTATTCAGAGTCAGTGTTGGTGGTTCTAGAGGTACTTGTGATAATCCTCTTGCAAATTCTTGCAAAGCCTGCCCCACGTATTCAGCAATCATTTGCTTTATTTGATCTGGTTCCACTGGTTGTTCATTATTGTTACGATTGTCAGCTCTTTCAGGAGATAGTTCTCTCAAAACTCGTGGAGTTCCTCGAGGAGGAGTTGAAACTGGGGTTTCATTTCTTTGCTGGTTGTTATCGTCATTATTGTTGACGTTGTTGTTGTTGAAATTCGACATGATTTTAAGGATATCGATTGGTAGCGAAAACGATGATTATCAGATTCCCGGTAACGGAACCAATTTGTTTAACCAAAGAATAAGATCCTTTGACTAAAGCTTAATTTAGGATAAACTCGGGGTACTGATAATCGAATTAGTAAAATAAAGAATAAAGTAGTAATAATTTCGAGAGCAATATGCAAAGAATAAAATAGCTTTGTCTCCGAGAATTCAGATGTCCTTGTTTGTTAATTTTTTATCCCTTTTATAGGGATATTCTCCTAGTACAACGTTTGGATTTCTGTCATGATAGCCTATTTAATGATTAATTATTACATTAATGAGGTGTTACAATGGTGAATAGTAACTGTTATTTTAGGAGTTACATAACGTACAAGACATTGATTTTTGATCTTTGAATCTGCCCATTATTGCATCCGGATTCGTTGTGACCGTGTCTCTTCTTCTTTGATGATCTTTCCGCAGCTAATTTCTTATATTGACCGTACCTTTTTATCACGTGTCCACGTGTGATGTTTTATTTGGTCCACCTGGCTGGATGAGTCATCCAAAATTTGTACACGTATGAGGCTATATTTTTTACCAATACAGTAAGTATCTTGCATAACCTTGTGTGGTATTGAGTCTTCTTTGTTGATTGTAGTCCGTGTATGCGAGGTGACGAGTTCGTTCTCGGACTTATTTGCTAATATATTGACCTTTTAGGATTCGTAGGTTCTTATGTTACCTGTGTATGAATTGTGATTGCTACATTTGAATCCTTGGTTGTTAATTTCATCCTTTCCTGCTTAAATTGGAATTACTTGCTTTTGGATTCCTTCGTTGGCTATTTGATCTTAATTGACTTAACTGAGTATTTTACCTCCTTTACTAGCTTGCTATATTTTCTTCATAAACCGCCTAATTGACTAGAATTAGTATTACTTGCCCTATAATTGTTTAGCAGTAATTGGAATATCTATATGTTGGTGTCAAGCATGCCCGTGAGTCGTATATTGTGATTTATATGATTCTCCCTTAAGTGATACTTAGGTTTAGTTAGATAATTTTCCATGTTGATGGTATTTCCTTGGTATTTCCTATTATTGAGCATTGGTTCAAGCTGGGTTTTATTCTGTGAAGCTAATTGTTTAGGCGAAATTGGTTATAGTTGTTCTCCCTTGCCGGGATGATTTGGTTTCTCATTGTTGACCTGGATGTTATGGATATGTTGTCATGTCTTGTTTCTATCTGGTTAAGTTGTGTTCTTTACGCTCATTATTTTCTTTCGGTGATTATTCCTCGTGAATGAGTTCTGTTATGCTGGTGACTTAAGTTCTGGATTTGATTGGCCGTCGTACATAGCATTTCTATCTTTTGTTGCCTTGTGAGTGTTTTGGCGATGTACGATGTTTCTGTCTTGATGTGGTTGCTATTCCTGTACTGCATTGCATATTTAAATTGGGACTATGGACAAGATTACAGGAGCTTTCCCCCTGTGCTGCATTGCATATTTAAATTGGGACTACTGACGAGATTTCGGGAGCTTTCCCCCTGTACTGCATCGCATATTTAAATTGGGACTACGGACGAGATTCCGGGAGCTTTCCCCCTGTACTGCATCGCATATTTAAATTGGGACTACGGACGTATTCCGGGAGCTTTCCCCATGTACTGCATTGCATGAAAAATTCTGAGTTACGGACTGAGTTCCGGTGATTTTATCATTGAGGAGATTTGGACGTGAGATATATATATATATATATATATATATATATATTACGAACACCACGTATTTTGAAGGAACTATGTTTTAAAGATTTCTCCTTATAAAGATATATAAATATACATTCAGAGAAAGTATGTTTCAAAGAATATTTCTCTATTTCGAAATGATTATACCTTTAAAGCTTTCGATATAAACTCACGATTTAAACGTTTTCACTCGAAGGTTTGACCAGTTTTATTGAGTTATTGGCTAAGGCCTGATGTGAATAAATTGATGCAGTGCTGAGTTGCTAGTGTTTTTTTTATTAGGTTGTGATTCCCGCCATTTGGCTTGCATTCTTTCCATCCTCTTTGCGTATTCCTATTATGATGTCCGTTGATTTATTTGCTGAATTTTCTTCCGTATTATTCTATCATACCGTTAATTATATCGAAAAATCTTTAGATAGATATTATGTTTCGGTCATCTTTATATTTATGCCTTTTACTTGTTAGACCAGTGGTGTCTTGACTAGTCCTCGTCACTACTTCACCGAAGTTAGTCTTGATACTTACTGGGCACCGTTGTGGTGTGCTCATACTACACTTCTGCGCATTTTGTGTGAAGATCCAAGTAATTGTTGTTATTAGATGCGTGGATTTTTTACGAAGAGACTCAAAGTAACCTGATGTTGCGTTCGCAGGCTTCGGAGTCACCTTCCTGTTTATTTCAACTTTACTTACTTATTTCTAGACAGTTGTATTTAGATTTGGTAGAAAGATTTCCTAGAGCTTATGACTTGTATTTATCGGATTTTGGGGGAAAATGTAAACTCAGTCGAGATTTCTATTATCGAGATTGTTAAAGTTCTTTTATTAGTGTTATTGTGGTTAAATGTTAGGCTTACCTAGTCCCTAAGACTAGGTGTCATCACGGTACCCAACAGAGGGAAATTTGGGTCGTGACAATTAGGTATTGTCATCTATTTGCTACGTCTTTTGTTATTGAATACAATGTATAGGTGAGGTGACGAGCAGCTATGCGTTGTAGTCGAGTCATAGCATGCGAGTGAAATCCCATTGTTGCAGTTTTGTAGTCTTAAATCTTGTTTTCCGTGCTTATTGTTGCTATTGAAATGTTGGGAGAAATGTATCCGGTTCTACCGAGGTTGATAAAATTGTGAATATCGATTCAAGGTTGAGATGTTAAATTGTGAAAGTAATCATTGACGAAATATTGATTTCTTTGTGAAACTTCTCTCTATCCGTTGTTATTGATCCTGTGAATTGTGAGGAAGAGTGTAAAGCACGAAGGGTGATGTCGTGCATGATTTAATTCTATTGTGAGGAAAAGTGTAAAGCACGAAGGGTGACGTCGTGCATGATTTATTTATATTGTGAGGTTGAGAGTAAAAACACAAAAGGTGATGTCGTACATTCTTATTTATTATTTGGCGAGGTTGAGAGTAAAAGCACGAAGGGTGATACCGTGCAGTTTTCCTTTCTGTTTTAATTGCTTGAATTGTTTAGTGATTACCGTTTATTTCTGTCTTTTAGTTATTCTCACCCCTTATATTGAAATCCCCTACTGTATGTCTCCTCCCCATCGTGTTCTGTTTTATTTCTGTATTTGCTGTTATTCCCACTAGCATGATTATATTGTTCAGGTTTTATGTGGTGTCCTGTCCTAGACTCGTCACTACTTCTCTGAGGTTAGGCTCGTCACTTACCAGTACATGGTGTCGGTTGTACTGATATTGCACTCTGCACTTTTTGTGCAGATCCAGGTATAGGCCCGAGCTGATTTGGAGTTGTAGCAGACTTTCGCACGAAAACCCTAGGTAGATCTGCCGACGTCCGCAAATTCCTGGAGTCTCTTCCCTATTATTCATTACTGTTTTATTTAGTTCACAAACAGTTATACATTTTCTTTCAGCCAAATACTTGTAGTACATTTTTAGTAGTCTGTGAGTTGTGACTCCAGACCTTGGGTAGCTAGACATACAGTTTTTACATGCGCAGTTTTATTATGCAAGTTTCGTTTCCTTACTTTAATTATTTTGTGTGGAGTTGTAGTAGTTCTAAGTATTGTGTAAGATTATTATGTTGCAAACTTTTAATGTTGTCTTGCCTAGCAAGTGCAGCGTTAGGCGCCATCACAATCCCGATGGTGGGAATTCGGATCGTGACACTGTAATGACATAGTTGAAAAGTAACTATTTGTGTATTTTACCAAGCAAATGTGACTTGTTAAGCCTATCTTTGGTACTTCATTGCCCTTTCCGCCCTAATGAAAAAAGAACTTGCAAATCACAATGTTATTCAACTAATATAATCAGTGGCGGCTCAAGAATATTTGAGGCCTAAAATCAAACTTTTTTAAAGGCCTTAAACTTTTTTTTTAAGTAAAGGTTCATTTATTATAACCTGACACAAATTTTATAGTAGACATATGTAAATCCGGATAAATATTAATAAAAAATCAATATACTACTATGAAGTAAAAACATATAAATAATAAATTTCAACTTTAAAGAAAAAATAAGAGAAAGTTAGAATAATAGAATTTGATTCTAGAATTCCATAACGTAATATATCAAAATAAAATTCCATTGTTGCTGCAATGCTTGAAAATGAAAAAAAAAAGCAATTTTTATTTATTCAATGTCTTTTCTCCGTAAAAACTCATTCGCTCTGGGAGTTTACACCAACTAAATTTAACCTTGAGAGTCAACAAATCGATGTGAAAATGTATATTATTCGACCAGGATTAAGTGTTAAAAATTATATATGCAAGACATATGTCTTACATTCATTGGCTTACAATTAAGTTGCAAACTTTGTCTCGTACCTCTTCATCTCCTCATATGTCTTACATTCTTTTAAAAGTTTTAACTTGTACCCACTTTTTAAACAATTCCAGACCTCTTTCTCCTCCCCTTCTCCTCCTTCGTTTTCTCCTCCTCCTCTTCCTCCTTCTTCTTCTTCTTCTTCTTCAGGTGATAATGATTTTATATGGTGGTTGTGAATATATTTTAATGTAGTTTATGATGTTTTATAATGGTGAGTTGTTATGACGCTTTATTTTTTATATGTAAGACATGACAACTGGACGAGACTTTATGAAGAGGTACGAGACAAAGAGGAACGGAACAGCATACTCACGAGGTAATCAGATACAGGAATCTCAACCAGATTGAGGAGATGAAGAGACACGGTCAATTGAATCAAGGCAGAATAGAGGGCAGATTCGAAGATCTTCAATTAATGAGCCAAACGTTACATAATCTTCAAGCAACAATTACGATTAATCATTGTAACGTTACGTTAATGTCATTATTTAGCCATTAATGCTCAATCACTGAAAAGAGTAGACGTTATATTAAGAAATTCCCTATAAAAGGGAGTAAAATATAACTTGTAAGGACACGTTCGAAACACTATTGAAATATACTTACTTTTTACGCATCATTACTGCTTTCTATTTACGAATTTACTTACAATTATTTCCATATTTTTTTGGTTATCAGAAACCCGAGTTCTTCTTAAAATAGCTTTGGCAGAGAATCTCATTCTTTGGTTAAACAAATTGGTTCTGTTACCGGGAAATCTGATAATCTCTGTTTTTTCTCAAACAACATTCTATGAATTATGTCAAACGCCAACGACAACAACCAACAGAGGGTTGGAACTCCAGTTCCATCACCTTCAGGATCCCCCACGAGGCTCAAGAGAACAATCCCCAGAGAGATTTACGACTCAAAACAATAATCACAATGGAAATGAACAAACCAAGATCTTGTAAAACAAATGGTTGGTGAATATGTGACTCAAGCCTTACAAGCTTTCATGAGGGGACTACCAGCTGTGTCACTTACACCTCCTCCTAACAACACCGCAACTATGGAAAATCCACAATCCGGATTAGCAAACACAGGAAGTAGAGGCACTCATAATGAGTCCCTCGAAGCAAGACCAGGTATGTCCAGTAGTCCAGAATTACAATCTTTATTACTA